>JAQZBX010089572.1:0-12615 GCA_029593785.1 Cabassous unicinctus
CACAACAGGAAGCGGGTGTGGCTCAACCGACAGAGCCCCCGTTTACCATGTGTGAGGCCCCGGGTTCGCTTCCCGGGGCCTCCTTGTGAGGGCAGGCCGGCCCGTGCGGAGCGAGGGGCTGATGCAGCAGGACCTCACAGCGAGGGGAAGATAAGCAGACACGGAGAAGACACACAGCGAATGGACACAGCAAGCACAAGCAGCAAGGGGGGATAAATAAATAAATAAATAAATCTTTAAAAAAAAAAAAAAAAAAAAAATCAATTCAAGACCTAAACATAAAAGCCAGGACCAAAAATCCTAGAAGATAATGTAGGGAAATAATCTACAAGACCTTGTAGTAGGTGGGGGTTTCTTAAATCTTACACCCAAAGCATGTGCAACAGCAACAAAAAAGATAAATGGCACCTCCTCAAAATTAAACACTTCTGCACCTCAAAGGACTTTGTGAAGAAGATAAAAAGGCAGCCTATTCCACGGGAGAAAATATTTGGAAATCACACCTCCAACAAGGCTCTTATATCCATGATATATAAAGAGATCCTACAATTCAACAATAAAAAGACAAATGACCCAATTAAAAAATGGGCAAAAGACCTGAACAGACATTTTTCTAAAGAAGAAATAACAATGGTATAAAAAAAAAAAACAACACATGAAAAAATGTTCACCATCACTGGCTATTAGGAAAATGCAAATCAAAGCTACAATGAGATACCATTTCACACCTACTAGAATGGCCACTATTAAAGAAACAGAAAATTACAAGTGTTAGAGAGGATGTAGAGAGATAAGAATGCTTATGCACTGCTGAAGGGAACATACAATGGTACAACCACTGTGGAATTCTGTTTGGTGGTTCCTAAGGAAGTTAGATATAGATGTAACAAGTGACCCAATAATACCATTACTAGGTATATACCCAGAAGAACTGAGAACAGGTACACTAACAGACACCTGCACACCAATGTTCAGAACGACATTATTCACAACTGCCAGAAGATGGAAACAACCAAGTGTCCATCAACTGCTGAATGGATAAACTATGGTATATACACTATGGAATATTACTCAGCTGTAAGAAGAAATGAAGTCATGAAGTATATGACAACATGGATGAACCTGGAGGACATTTTATTGAGTGAAGCAAGCCAAGCACAAACGGACAATTATTGTATGATTTCACTATTATAATGCGCAAACTCATGAAGTTAATAGCTAGAACATAAGTCACCAGAGAATAGAATGTGGTTAAAGAATGGAAAGGTGAGGTTTAATCTGTGCAGAAGTGGTAAAAAGTTGTTTGTAAATGTTTAGAAATGAATAGAAAAGATGAAAGTACATCATAGGATTTGTAATTAGTAGTGCTAACATATAGGTATGATGGTGTTTGTTTTTTTCTTTTTTTGGAGTAAAGTAAATGCTCTAATATTGATTGAAGTGATGAATGCACAACTCTGTGATTATACCAAATGTCACCGACTGTACACTTTAGATAAACTGTATGCTCTATGAACAAATATATAATACTAATACAGGATGTTAATAATAAGGTGGGTTAGGGGTAAAATACACCAAATGTAAGATATGGACTATAGTTAGTAGTAATACTTCAACGATGCTCTTTCATAATTTGTAACAAATGCTTCACAACAATGCCAAGTATTGGCAGTGGGGTGATGTATGGGAGCCCTGTATGATGTTATGTATGTTTGTTTTGTAAGTTCACAAATTTTATTATACAATTATTGTTTATATATGTTCATGTATGAATGATATACTTCAATAACATTAAAAAAAAAAAAAAGACTGCAAGAAGATTACTTATTATTACAAAGGGGAAAAGAATCTTTACAATGGAGAAATCTGATAGACCATAACTTAATGAAATAATCAAATTTTATTAGCACCAGTGATAGAACAAAGTGACATCATGTACTCCCTGGTGTGATGCCCTGAGAATACACAGCTCCACCAGAATCCTGGAAAAAATGTTTAACATGAATCAAATCATAAGGAAACAATCAGTAAATCAAAACTGAGGGACAGTCTGCAAATCAACTGCCCTGGACTCTTCAGAAATGTCAATATCATGAAAGACAACAAAAGTTGTGGGAACTGTTCTAAGTTAAAGAAAACTAAAGAGATAAGACAACTAAATGTAATGTGCAATGCTTGATTTAAATATAGAGCTACAAAGGACATTAATAGGACAAGTAGAAACTTTACATATACTGTATTAGATAATACCATTGTATTAATGTTAAATTTCCTGAGAGCAATCTTGTACTGAGGTTGTGTAGAAGAACATCCCATTGAATACATGCAGAAATATTTATGGATGTAATGTAATGATGAGTGCAACTAAATCTCAGAAATATATGTATATATATTTATATAAAGCAAATGTGGCAAAACATTAACAATTGGTGAATCTAAATGAAGGGTGTATGGTCAATACTATTAAACTATCCTGGCAACTTTGTTGAAGATTGAAATTTTTTTCAAAATAAAAAGTTGGGGAGAAAAAAAAGAGAGTTAAATGCTTCCAAATATGATCAACATGTTTGCAGAGTAACAGTGTATCAAGAGGGGGTGGCAGGAAATGGAGAAAATAAAGCATATGAAAACAGACCCTGTTCTCAATCTTATAATCTAGCTTGCAACAAAAAAATATGTATGTGTAAACTAAACTGTGTTCTTCTGAGTGTAAGTGAAGTATGGATTTCAAACCAGGAGCTCCAGGAAGTAGGTGTCAGACTCTGAATCTGAAAGACAGGCAGAATTATGTCTCAGTGAACAGAAGAGGGAGAGCACTACAGGTGGTGTGGGGAGGGACCATCAACACAGTTGGCTGGAATGAGTGTGATGTGCAGACGAAAACCTACCTGACTGAAGCCTAGAGACTGGTGTTAGGGGAAAGTCAGATTAGGCAGGGCCAGACTCCAGAGGACGTTAAAAGCCAAGTTATTTTATGCAGGATGAAACTGAAAGGGGTGGAAACAGGGCAGAAAGACCAAGTAAGAATGATTTCAAGGGACATGGGGAGATTACAGGGTACCATAAGAAACTAAAAGGTTAGGACAATTTCAAGGGCGATTTTATTTTATTTTATTAAGATTTATTTTTATTTTATTTATGCCCCCTCAAGGGTGATTTTTTTATTTTTTTTAACCAGGAGGTCCCGGGGATCGAACCCAGGTCTCTCCATATGGAAGATGGACACCCAACTATTTTAGCCACACCCGTGCCCCTCAAGGGCGATTTTGAAGGAAGAATGGGCAATAGAATCTGGAGCCAGAATGAATACTGGGGATAAAGGAAAATTCACTATCAAGGCTGCGAGAGAAAGAATCATGGTGCCTACTATTAAATTAGAAAAAATGGCCTCTGGGGTCCTTTCCAGCCTTGAATTTTTCTGAGAAGGAAGAGTCAAAGATGGCCCAAAAGTTTCATGCTGGACACTTAAAGAATGGTGATTCCACCAAAAGGAATAGGAATGCCAAGAAGGAGTTAAGGATGTAGGTTGGGGTGAACAACTCAGCTTTGGTATGTTTAATTTAAGGAGGATGGTGGATACATCGAAATCCAAATCCTTTCTCATCTGGATAGACACCTGTGACTCTACAACTGCAAGAGGGTACCCACTGGCAAAGTGGTCACATTAGGAGAGACCAATTCAGTTTCTGGAGTGACAAACTGGCAGGGTCATCAAAAGCTCAGATGTCAGGCTATAATGTGCCAGGCTCCAGATTCTCCAGTCCTTAGTCTAAACTTAAAACCCTTAAAACTCTGGCAAAAGTTGCCATGAGGCCTTTTCCACTGGAAGGACTGTAGAAACCCCAAGGGTTAATTTCTGGCACAAGAGACCAGCCCAAACACTTATCTTAACAGGGCTACCCTAATGCTAAGACCTCAGGAGATAGCCAGTGAGCACAACCAAACCCTTCAGGACTGTAACAAACCTCCACTTTGATTATCCAAGCCCAGAAACCCTGGAAGATTCCACATTAAAGGGACTTACTACTCACTCCTGGCACTGAAGGATCTGTTGGAACCTGAGGTTCCCAAAATCAACCAAAGTGCTATCAAGAGAGTCTGCTGCAGAAACACAATTTCAGAAACTGGGCTCATTAGCTCTGCTAATTGAAAAGTTGTGACACTTGATGCAAGAGCATAAATAGCTAGCGCAGGTGTTCTGTTCTAGAACAGCTCCTAGAATTTACCTCGGTGTCTCCATGTGGCTTTATTAAGGTATTTTAGTTTCCTGGCTGCTAAAATACCATACAATATATTGGCTTAACAACAGGAATTTACTGGCCCACAGTTTTGAGGCTAGTCCAAAATTGAGGCATCAACAAGGTGATGCTTTCTCCCTGACAACTATGGTGCTCTGGAGCTGCTGCCGGTGATCCTCGGTCCTTGGCTTTTGTGTCACAGGGCAATGCACATGATAGTATCTTCTCCTTTCACTTCTGGGTTCTGTTGACTTTGGCTTCTGGCTGCTCCCCGTAGCTTCCCTTTCCACCTGACTTTCACAAAGCCCAACCTGATTCAATGGGGCCACACCTTAACTGAAATAACATCCTGAAGAGATTTACAATGGCGCCACATCCACCAGAATGTGGACCAAGACCAAGAACATGTCCAAACTGGGGTATACAATTCAATCCACCATAGTAAGCAATGTACAAGAGGTGCCTCCCTCAGAATAACATCCCTGTAGCACTTGATCCAGCCTGTAAACACAGGAGAGAGACTAGGGAAGGGGGTGGAGGTCATGGGGAAACTAAGGTAAGAACCCATATGGGTTGGGTCTATGGTTTTAGAAGGAAATGAGATCATGACCATTCCACTGTAGCAGACACTCAATTCTCTGAATGAGAAGGATCTCTTCAGTAGCAAAACAGCTGCTGAAAAAGGCCTCACTACCCTCAAGGTAAAATTCTTCATTGGCTACTTCTACACCCAAAGATTTATTTCTTCCTGAATTCTTTCTGGACATACACACACACACACAAAACCCAAAGTGGATTTCCCGACCACTTTTTATCTTGAGGAGATAAAAATTCTGCTGGACTTGAAGCATAGCAAGGTGGTCAGGTTCAGATGCAGAAATGGAATACCAGCTTTGGAAGACAACTGCCAGCCTGAAAAAGTGAAAGCCAAGTAAGATACATTTCCACTGAGACTCAAAGGTTTATCCAGCCAGGTAAGAAGAGCAAAGGAGGCAAGTCACAAAGCAGCAGGAACAAACTAACTTTGGCTTCATTAACTGCTCCCCTCCAGAGTAGGAACTAAAACTGCTTTTACCAAGAGAAAGGATAAGTGGTGCTGGACTCAAAGGAGCTCAGACCTGAATGCCTCTCTCAAGTTTTGACTTGATCCTCTGCAAAACAGTTAACAGTAACTCTAGTTCAGGTCATCCTCATAAACGTGCTGCTCTCCAAATCTCAGCAGACACATAGTGTGGAGGTAGAGGAACATCCATCAGGCAAAAAAGACGGGAGACCTGCAGAGATTCAGTGCCTGTACCAATAGCACCCCACTGCCTCTCTCAGGGCTTTATTATAGTCTGAGGACAGAAGAGGGCTACACAGTGGAAAACAAAAGGTGGAGGTTAAATAAGAAGTCTACCTAAAATGAAGTGCTCATGACTAAATATACCTGAGAGGAATTTAATAGAACCCAGAGTAAAGAATTCAAGTCACTTTTAAGTCACTCCTGACCAAAGGTTTACTAGAACACCAACTTCTAGCAAAATGGGGATAATAGTGCAAACTTATAGATGCCATGTAGATTTAGGGAGATAATCCACATGAGGTGCTTAGAATGGTGCCTGGAGCACAGTAAATACCAATGAATGTTAGCTATTACGATGTTGATAATGGTTTTCCTGCTCCTGAACTAGGGCCCCACACTCCCCTTTCTGCCACTTCTAAACCTTGTACACATTTCTATTATTTGTTTACATATTTGGTTACCCCATATTCTAAGGCCCCTGAGGCAACAGACCATGTCTTACTCAGAGTATCTAGAACAGTGCCTAGCACATAGTAGGTATTCCATAAATTTTGATGTTTTGAAATAATCTGAGACAGCTTTTTCAATTCTCATTTGACATCAAACATTTACTGAAGAACAATTAAAAGCTAGGTATTATGTTAACTGTTTTTCCACATAATCTCATTTAATTCCAACAGCAACCCACATGGCGTTAGCCCACTTTACAGATGGGCAAACAGTTTTGGTAGCCTCCTTTGGCCACATAACTGAATTCCCTGACTCCACAGAAGCCACTTCATTGAAGCCCTTAATCACTAATAAATCCCTCACCTCTCTACCCATCTTGTGGCAACTCTATGTGCTTGCTCTAGATTCAGCCACAAAGCACTGCAGGAGGAAAAGCAGAAAACCATGTAGCCTTGACCCACTATAAACTCATACAATCTAACTTCAACTCGACTCTTGCCATCATGCTTCCTGATCCATAAGTTCAATCCCACTGAATCCTCTTGCTTGTTCAAGGCTTTTCCATCTGATTTCAATCATCAAATCCTATCAAATACCCTTTTGTCACCTCTGTCACATCTTGTCTTCCTTTCCATTCAGAGGTCCAAAACCCTGATGTGTCCTAACTGCCTACTTCCTGGACTACATCAAGAGCCTAACTGGTCTTCCTGTTCTTGCCTTCCTTTTTTCTTTCATTCTAACCTGAATCCTACCACAAGACTAGTCTTCTAAAATAGATTTAGATTATGTGATTTTCCCATCCTAAACCCTTGAGTTAACCCCATGGCCACAGGACAAGGACAGCACTGGCACATAAGGCCTCTGTGATCTGGTCCAAAGCTATTTTTAATTAGTTCTACTCCCCCACACAAACTCTGCTCTGGCCAAACTAGCCAGTGACCAATCTCCCACGCCACCCTTTATTCAGCACCTGCCCAGCCTACCCACAAATATCTTCCTCTTCCTCTCTGCCTAGTAAAATCCTGCACATGCTTCAAAGCTTCTGTCTGGCTCCCTTTGTGAAGCCTTGCCTGACCAACCCAACCTTCTGGATCTCTCCTGCCTCTCAACACCTAGTGCTCTTAATGTCCACATCCCCAGTGGACTCTGGGCACATACTGCATCTTTCCATTTCCTATACATTTTAATAAATTGAAGGCAAGGACTATCTTAGAGTGACTTACACATAATAAACAGAATTTTTTCACTGACCCAAACTGTCTTAAATTTTTCTTATAGATTATTGAGTATTAACAATAAATATATTAATATATTAATTAATATATTAATATATTGATACCTTATCACTCTTATCGTAAGCAGTGTTCTCACCACTGAACATAACATATCCAGCATTTTATAACTAAATCTAACACACACACACAAACACAATCTGTCTTCAAAGCGTTTTCAAATTACAAGTCTGGATATAGATAGACCCTGATCCATTAATATCACTATTCAATAAGCCGGACCCAAGCTGGAGAAATGTATGACAATCCGTGACTGCTGGGGACAGGAGTAATGCCAAAGGACTCCAAAGGACTTTCCAGAGAGAAAAGACTTAGATTAAACAAAGGGCTAAATTTAGTTGCTTCCTGAAAATGTTTTCCCAATCCACAGACCACCACAGTTGGCAAAGAGTACTGCACCAAGAGGAGATAACGTATAAGACATCAGAGAATTATGGCTTATATATACTGTTGATGCCATTTTGCATGCAGTCATTACATAGGGCACTAGCAGCAAGCTGCCACGGTTAGAATCCATGGCCAAATAAACTATAAAATGTTGTTTGTTTGCTTCTCTGGGGATTAGTGGAAAGCAAGGTATTTGGGAATACCATAAGGCTAGACTGGGGAGCTACCTAGGCAACAACCCCAAACTGCTGATTTAAGTTGGTCCATTTTTTTAAACAAATCAATTTTTACTGGTACATATTTAATAAAGCATACAATTCATCCAAAGTGTACAATCAATAGTATTTGGTACAATCACATAGCTGTGCATTCATCACTTCAATCATTATTAGAGCACCTTCATTATTTCAATATTAATAATAAAAAACAAAAAACAAACAAGTAGACAAAAAAATTATAAGTTGGTTCATTTCTGAGGGAATACTAAAGAGAAAAGCCTACTTTGCCCATCTTTTTATTTTTTTCCCCCTCTATTCTTTTTCCTCTTTAACTTATTTGCATTCAGAAAAGGAAAGGATACTGGTAGGGTAATGTTTATGAGAGCCTTAACTTCTCTGGGCCTCAACGTTCTTGTCTATAAAATGAGAAAATTGCATGAGGTGATCAAGTGGCCTAACATTTTATGATCCTAGGTGGTTTCTTCAAGAATTCCAAATAGTTTGACTTATTCTGACCCTAACATTTGGCTAGTAGGTCCAATTGGAAAGGGTCCCCAGCACTGAGCTATCTGAATACTACTCAGTAAAAACCTGCTTCAAGGCTTTTGCCTTGGTGACGGAACAGAGATTTTAAAATCACCTGTAGGCGAAGCTGTCAGCAAAATAAATGCTTATTTGTTCTCTTTCCAGCATAGACCCTGCTTGGCAAAAAGGGCTTCATTTCTACTCCTTATCAATGTTAAGAATAAAGAGAAAAGCCAGATGGTATAAGGCTACTGGGCTTCCTGCACCTTCCATTATCATGTACCCATGCAATGCAACTGGTCCCAATTCACCAACAAGCCACCATACCTTATTTCTTGGCCAAGGACCAGCACATGTGTTTTGTAGTGTGTTTGTTGATGGCAATTCTGGGGAAATAGTGTCAAATGAGAGGAGAAAACTTTTCACTTTTGTCATTGAACACGAGATGTGAAGACTGAATCCGGGAAGTGGAGCATGTAGAGGGGGAAAATTTCCACCTCTCCCTTCATCTACTTCAGCAAATGTATTCTCAGGCTCTTTTAGCTCTCTCTGTTGACTTCAGTGTTATTCTCACTCTTAGTCACTTCAGTCCAAGGCAGGCTACAATCTTCCCAAGCTCAGGAATTCCCGCAGTGCAATTAGTTTCAGGAAATCACACACTGCATAATCCAACAACCTCAGCAGCACTACCTGAACTACAGATATACAGCTGCCAATAGGGGCAGCTTATCTTGTAGTTTAGGGCAGTAAAAAAGGGAATAGTAGGAGGTGGGTGGTAGGCAGGATCTGGAGATAGTACCAGACCTACTGGATGATAGCTGCTTTTTAAAAGTTTAAAACCCAGCAATTTAAATTAAGCCTGAGTCTGAGCTAGGCTGTTTGTCTTTACACAGGTGTTAAAACTCAAAGGAGTTCAGCAAGTCCTGTCAATGTCACTTAAAGAAACTACCTTAATAGAGAGGTATGCCTGCCAGTCTGCTGATGAAAGACTGGAACTGAGTCATCTTTCTTAGCCAGACAGTCTGCCTATTTTTTTCCAAAAGGAAAACACATGCAAGCTATATACTCAGCAAAACCAAATACAGCAGAGCCCCACTGATATCTACAAAAGAGCCATGTCTCTGACTTTCTTCTAAATGCAATTACGCTGGCTCCATATTTTCTCCCTATAACCACTACTAACATCTAAAAATTAGATTCCCTATATTCCAAACCTCAAACCAAAATGAAAATTTTGTACCCAGTTACTTTTATACTTATTAATAATGACTATGATTCTCTCTTTAGCTCTGGAGACTACGCAATAACAATGGTTTGCAAACTGTATTCCATGAAGCCCAGTTAATAATGTGGTTTTGGGAGAAAGGGATGTGGGGATGAAGGTAGACCACCTCTCCCAGAGTTACTTTTATCTACTCCATACACCAAGGGCCTCTGTACTTATGATTTTGTTTGAAGAAAGTTTCTACTGATAAAAAAAAAAAAAAAGAACCTAAAAAATGACTGAGATAAAAGAAGTAGACTATCATATACAGTGACCTACATAACTACCAAACCACTACTTTGATACACAAGAGTTATAGCTAGCCAGTTCTCAATGACTGGAGCTAGCAGGCGACAAGGACAGTGTAGTTAACAAATGAAACCCTCATTTTAATCAATGGTTTCAATCATCCATTTTCAACTTTTTTTTTTTTTTTTGCAGCAAACAATTAGTAAAACTGGTAGAAATTCTGGCAAAATATATAGGCAGTAATAGAAAAGCCAAAGTGAAACAGATCTGTAACATTTGAATCTAGATAGTCGGCCCTATGCGTTTAACTGTTAATCATTACAACAAACAGCAGGCCAGATCCTGCCAGATGCAGGATATAAATAGACATGCAATTAGTCCCTCCACAGTGGTAGGCTGCTGTACTGGCTGCAACTCCCAAGAGACAATAATAGGCTAACCACCACACCAAGCCATTTAAGTTAATTCCTAGTACACAACTCTGACTCACAATTTGGGTCTTTCTGTATCAAGCATAGTAGAAAAGAAAGAGCAGCCAGTGGGATACGTGACCTGGTGCAACTCACCCGTGCAGAACTCCTTGCTCACGTTGTGGGGCACTGTGATCCGTCGGTAGACAATGGGCTCTGACTCCAGGATGTTCTCATCGTGGCGGTACCGAGTAGGCCTTTCATTTGGGATGCCTCGAGAACGGGTACCACTTCTCCTTTCATAGGTATCAATCTCCTCAAACACAGCTGCCTTGTCAAAAAGAGCCAGATTCCCTTCAAAATCAAAATCTGTGTCTGGGATCTCCTCAATATCGTCCCCGAAGCACTCATCATCTTTATTCTTCATTTGGCCATTCTTTAAACCACTTTTCTTTGGAGTTGCCTGATTTGGGTGCCTGCTACTAGATGACCCTGGAGAAGAAACAGGGACCAAAGTCAGTGTGCCCACAAAGAGTGCTCAATGGAAGTGGAAAATATATACTAATCCTTTGTGAAGACTATTACAGGAATCAAAGTGAAGATGATAAAAGGAAGCTAGTCCTAATCAAATTAAGCATATACATACACATGGAATAAGAGATTTTAAATATTACCTAGGTGACTAGTTAGCAAATACAAAATAAGCAGTATTCTCGGAAACCTTAACCAATTCTGCCCTTCATAAGGAAATGTGGTAATGACAGAAGCTTATTTGACAACTGAATATCAGAAAAGAAATGGAAAGGCAAGGATATAGCAATCTCTTCTCACAGGTCAGGGTGGTTTGATTCTGACATGTCTGGCAGCTATTTAAGAAAGAAATACCTCTACATAAAAGAAAGTCAAGCCCTCATAACCAGAAGCCCGTAAAAAGACACATCCAACTGGCTCTTAGTTCTACGTTTACCAAGCAAGAAAGCTCCTGACTTTTAATTTAATCCCGGGCTATTCCCCAGCAAGAGTGAATCTCTGGTTTAAACAGATTCCAGATCTTGAGCTAGATATACATCTAACACTATAAAATGGTATTTTGGGTTTCTAAACCTGTCTTTAGACCTATTGGTTAATGTGATCTCATTTGGCTGAATTTTATCATTCCTGGATAAACAGATCAAACTGCAGTTTCTAAACCATCAAATGATGACAAGTATCATATTGAGCTGATCCTGTAGAGGCCACACCAAGATTGACATCAACACCAGAGCAGCCATCTAGTCTCTGTCTGTGAGACCCTATTTGGTCACCACACAGTCAACGACTCCTCTAGTGTCCAAGGCAGAATTTTCCATAGAATTTTTGAAGCCATCCATTCCCAGGGAATCCTAAATTGAATTAATACTCTGATTCCCATCTGAATACCCTGTAAGGGTGGACCTGGTGACAGGTATGCCAAACTAAACCTCTAATATGGTCTAAATAAATGGAATGAACTTCCTTTTGATATACTGAGCTCCCCAATTACTGAAAATACTCTACAGGTTAGAATGACCATGAGTAAAGCCCCCTCCCACACACACACACACATAACCCTAACACCATCCTAATTATACTTCTCTAACTCTCCTCACAGCAAACCCCTTCGATCCACTGTTCAAAACCCGCCAATGACCTCCTTTGGCAATAAATCCACTTAACACTTTTCATGAATGCTCATCTTACTTTACCTCTCAGGAACATTCAACAGAGTCGACCACTCATTCCTGGAAACACTCCTCTCTTGGAATATGAGAGCCTTTGTGCTCTCTGACCATTCTCCCTCTCCACCTCTTTTGCTGGCTCTCACTCCTCACCTCCCCCACTCCCCACTCCAATCTCTAAAGGCTACAGTTCTTCTGTGTTTTGGGTCCCTTGTTCACTCTACCCTCATTCTCTTGGCAATACTGTCCATTCCCATAGTTTTAAATACCATCTATAATGGCCAATGACCCCCAAATTTGTATCTATAGATTGAACCTCTGAGCATCAGACCCAGATGCCCAAATGAATTACTTGGATGTCTCTCACAGGCACCTCGGATCAACATATCCAAACTTAACTCTTAACCTCTCTCCAACCCCACTCCTCCAGGGTTCATTAAAAAAACATCATTTAGGCACTCATGCAAGAAACCTGAGAATCTTTAACACCCCCCCCACACACACACACAATTTTATCCTTAAGTCCTAACAACTCTATTTCCTAATTATCTTTTTTTTTTTATATATTAATTCTGTGAATACTGCTTTATTAGCCATATA
>JAQZBX010089573.1:0-12613 GCA_029593785.1 Cabassous unicinctus
TCATAATTATTTTTAAATGAAATACATTACTGATTTGATTTGTTGTAATGTCCTTTACGATTTTCCCATTTAATTTACTCCTTAATACTTACATATGCTCTTCCAAGTACAAAAGATTCTAAGGTGGAAATTGTACACCCATTCTACCTCTCCTCTGCTGTGGACATCCAGGCAGTTTGGGTAGGGTTGCCCCAGCCCACTCCAAGAAGTGGGCTCTCACTAGCCTAAAACAACACTGCAGATACAGGACTTCTGCTTCTGGCCAAATGAAGCCACAGAGAATGGATTAATATTCCTGTCTGAAACAACTAAAAAAAATCGACAAATATATGAAACAACAGGCTTCAAGACACTGAAAATCAGTTAACAAAGGAGAGTGATTCCTCAGGGCCAGGAAACAAATGAGGTAATCCCTAGAATTGCCCCAGCTTCCTGCCTTGACAGAGTTTCCAAGGCCAGGAACGGAGAAACCAGGTGGATCACGGTGGACTCCCCAAGTTGAGGAGGCAGAGCTAAGAGTACTGTGAAACCAAAGTGACTAAAGTTTTCAAGGCACAGTATTGGAGAGGAGAGGGCTGCAGAGAGAGAGACTGCTCCAGAGAGCTACAGAGACCCCTTTCCCCCCAACCTCCCAGAGTATTCAGAGTACTCACCAGTGTATTCATGGGAGGAAAGAACAACTCGAAATCAGAAGGAAAAATAACCAAAGCATACATAAAATGGGCAATGGTGCCTGTTCCCACCAGCCAAACTGGACAACCTCCTAACTCATGGGCCCTGGTTAGAGGACTCAGAGTGACCTTGTCTTGGTATCAAAGAGTAATTAGACCTAGACAACACACTGATGTGGTGCCACCTAACAAATTTTAAAAGCAAACCCTAAAGGATCAATTTGATTCCAAGTAACTTAAACTGGACCCAGAATAAAGCTCAAGAATGTTTACAGAAAATAAAAATATTCAGCAACTACTCATGATATATGGTATCCAATGAAAGAATTACCAGGCATTCAATGAAGCAGGAAAAGACAACTCAAAATAAGGATAAAAAATCAACCAATGAACACTAATCCAAGGGCAAAATGGGAGAGTAGGAAGTTTTACATATCCCTGCCTCCACTAGAAAAATGAAAGAGCTAGAAAGAGAGAGTGGAATTAAGTAAGCGGTAACCCTGGAACCAGAATAGACATTTAGAACAACTTCAGGAGTGCCAGAGGAAGGGAGAGGCTACTGAGAGTTTAGGTTTTGTAAGTGAAAGTACGACGCAGTGATGAGCCCCCTCTGCTCAGCCCTGCTCAGCCCACAGAAGTGGCCACAACAGCAGCTACAGCTGCAGCAACATGGCCCGGATTCCAGAGCAACCAGCTGGGACCAGCACTGGCAGGTTAGAAGACCTGCTCCCCTAAAAGTTGGGGTTGAAGGTTGAGGTTATTCTGTAGGTTCCCTGAGGGCCCAGTATAGTCTACCATGGCACTTCCAATCATACTTTGATTTTTAGTCACTATCTTAAAAGACAATATAGAGGGGCAAGACATCAGGGTCGAGGTTTGGGAACAGAATTAGGTTCAGAAACAGGGAAAGGCAGTAAGGGGCTTCTAAATAAAAACAAACAAACAAAAACCAAAAACCCCCACCAAACTATGACATCCACTGATGTGAGAATTAGTGGATAAGGACATTAAAAGTTATTAAAACTATTCCTTATAGCTAGAGGGAAGAATTTTTTTTTTTTTTCCAAAAGACCCAAATAGAACTTCTAAAGGTGAAAACTATGTGTGAGTTGTAAAAAACACTGAATGGAAATAGTAACAGATTATATATTGCAGAAGAAAATATTATTGAACTTGAAGACAGCAGTAGAAACTATCCAAACGACACTTAAAAAAAACAATCTAAAAAATATAAAATGAACACATCATCAGTGAATTGTAGAAAAGTTCAAATGGATTATATATATGTAATTGGAGTCCCAGAAGGAGAGGAGTCAGAAAGCGGACAGAAAAATATCTGAACAAATAAGGGCAGAAAATTTTCCAAAAGCACAGATTTGAGAAGCACAATGAACTCCAAGCACAAGAAATAAGACCACCACCTCAAGGCACATCATAGTCAAACTCTTCAAAATCAATTATAAAGAGAAAATCTTAACAGTCAGAAAGAACAGACAACTGTACATACAAACCAACAAAATCAAAGATGACAAGAGATTTCCTATCAGAAACAATGCAAACAAGATGACAGTAGAACATCTTTAAAGTACTGAAAGAGAAACACTGTCGGCCTAGAATTCTATACCCTGCTAAAATACCTTTCAAAAATGAAGGTGAAATAAAGATATTTTCAGAATTCATCACCAACAGACCTACACTACAAGAAACAGAAAAGGATCTCCTTCAGAAAGGAATAAATAGCCCTGGAAGACAGGACTGCCTGGATAAGTATTCAAATCTATTTAAAAAGATAATTTACAAAAACACAAATAATAACAGTATAGTGTGGGATTTAAAACACATGTAGAAGTAAAATGTGTGCCAATAATAATATAGAAGGCCGGGTGGGGAGAAATGGTAGTATATCACTGGAGTATTTTATGCTGTATGTGAAGTGGTATAATATCTTTAGAAGGTGGTCTGTAATAAATGCATACCATAAACTACTAAAATAAAACTCACTTTTAATACAAAAACACATATAGGTTAGAAGTAAAAGGGTGGAAAATGACATAAAATGCTAACAATCAAAAGAAAACGAGTGATTATATTAATATAAGACAAAGTATATTTCATAGCAAAGAATATTTCATAATGACAGAAGGGTCAATTCATCAAGAGGATATAAAAATCATAAACATTTATGCACAAAATAAGAGAGCTTCAAATACAGGAAGCAAAAACTGACAGAACTGCAAAGAGACAAATCCACAACTGTAGTCAGAGATTTCAAGACCTCTCGAGGTACAGCAAGTAGGCAGAATGGTGGTAATGGATAGAGACGACTTGAACACCACTGCCACCAATGTGACAAAACTGACAGTTATAAATCAATCAACCCAAAATAGCAGGGTAAAGATTCTTTTCAAGAGCACACAGATCATTACTAATACAGACCACATGCTAGGCCATAAAGTAACTATCAATAAATTTAAAAGGATTCAAGTCATGTAAAATATTTTCTCTGGCCACAATGGGAAACAGAAAGGTATCTGGAAAATCCCCAAATATGTGAAAACTAAATAATAC
Source organism: Cabassous unicinctus (assembly GCA_029593785.1). Classification (NCBI taxonomy): domain Eukaryota; kingdom Metazoa; phylum Chordata; class Mammalia; order Cingulata; family Chlamyphoridae; genus Cabassous; species Cabassous unicinctus. Next base: position 3,240 of record JAQZBX010089573.1, read on the forward strand.
CCTTCTAATACAATGTATAGGTCAGAGAAGAAATCAAAAGGATATTAGACAGTATTTTGAACAAAATGAAGGTGAATACCTAATATATCAAGCAGTATAGGATGTAGCTGAAGTTAAAAGGAAAATTTATAACACAAATTTACCTGTATTAGGAAAGAAAAAATGTCTCCAATCAATGTCTTCAGTGTCTACCTTAAGAAACTAGCAAGTTAAAACAAAAGTAAACAGGAGAAAGAAAATAATAAAGATCAGAGTGGTGATAAATCAATGAAGTGGAAACAGAAAAACAATAGACTAAATCAATGAAACTATAAGCTGGTTCTTTGGGAAGCACAATAAAATTGATAAAATTCCAGTCAGAAAACTTATCAGGAAAAAGAAAAGAAAACCCAAGTTACCAATTTCAGAAATGAGAGCTGGAACATCAGTATAGATCCTATGGCTATTAACAGGGTCACCAGAGAACATTATGAACAACTTTACACCAAGAAATGTGGCAACTTAAGATGAAATGGACCAATTTCTTGAAAGACACAAACTAAGTTGACTCAACAAGCAGAAAAGCTGAATAGCTCTATATCTATTAAAGCAATTGAAATTATAGTTACAAATTTCTCCATGAAGGTTACTCCAAGGCCAGATGATTTCATTGGAGAATACAGCAAACATTTAAGAAAATAATACCAATTCTACAAAAAGTCCTTCAGAAAACTGAAGTGGAGAAAATATTTCCCAATCATGCTATGAGGCCAGCATTATCCAGATACCAAAGCTTACAAGAAAGCTACAGAACAATAGCTCTCTCAAAGACAGATGTAGAAATTCATATGAAAATTTTAGCAAAGGAATCCAATAATACATAAAAAGGATAATAATAATGATCAAGTGTGGTTTATCTCAAGAATGACAATATAGTTTAACATTTGAAAACCAGTCGTAATTATGTTAACAAACTAAAAAAGAAACGTGTAAAAAAAAAAAAAAAGAGAGAGAAATAAAACATGATCATCTCAACATAGACAGATTTGACAAAATTCAACATCTGTTTCTGAGAATGTGTATTATGCAGTTATTGGGTGCAGTGTTTTCTAAATATTAATTAGGCCAAAGTGGTTGATAGTGTTCTCTAGATCATCTATTTCTTTTCTCATTTTTTTGTCTAGATGTTTTATCAACTGCAAGACAGGGATGTTAAATTCTCCAACTATCATTATTGAAAGCCTTTTTCTTTCTGTAATTCTTTCAAATTTTACTTCCTATCTTTTGAATGTGTTATTAAGTGAATACAAATTTAGGATTATTACATATTCCTTATGAGACTGTCTCAAAGTCTACTTTAACTCTATTAATATAGGCACTCTAGACTTCTTATGACTATTGTTTGAATTATATATCTTTTTCCATCTATTTACTTATGACACATCTGTGAAATTTATATTTAAATTGCACTTTGCAAGTCTTGGTTTTTTATGAGTTATGATAATTTCTGCCTTTTAATTGAAGTGTTTAAACTGTTTAGTCTATTTTATTTATTTATATATTTTTTAAGATTTATTTATCTCCCCCTACCCCCTCATTGTCTGCTCCCTGTGTCCATTTGCTGTGTGTTCATCTGTGTCTGCTTGTCTTCTCTTTAGGCAGCACCGGGGACTGATCCTGGGACCTTCCAGAGCGGTAGAGAGGCACTCAACCTCTTGCGCCACCTCAGCTCCCTGGTCTGCTGCGTCTCTCATTGTCTCTCTTCTGTGTCTCTTTTTGTTGCGTCTTCTTGCTGCCCCAGCTCTCCGCGCGGGCCAGCACTCCTGCGCGGGCCAGCACTCCTGTGCAGGCCAGCTCTCCACACGGGCCAGCTTTCTTTCATCAGGAGGCCCTGGGAAACAAACCCTGGACCTCCTATATGGTAGATGGGAGCCTAATTGCTTAAGCCACACCCGCTTCCCTTTATTTTTACATTTTAAATTTTTGTTAGAGAAGTTGTGAGCTTACAAAATAATCATGCATAATGTGTAGAATTCCCATACATCAACCCACCACCAACACCCTGCATTGTTGTGGAACATTTGTTACAAATTATGAAAGAATATCATCGAAATATTACTCTTAACTATGGTCTAAAGCTTACATTTGTTGCATTTTTTCCATAAACCATCCTATTATTAACACCATGTATGAGTATTGTACATCTGTCATAGTTCACGAGAGAACACTCATATTTGTACTGTTAACCACAGTCCATCTTCCACCACATGGTCCACTGTGTTATACAGTCCCTTGTACAATCCATCCAAAGCATACAAAAATAAGGAATGCTGCATAAATTTGTGTCTCATTCTTATGTAGTGGCCATGCTAATCTTCTCTGTATCGTTCCCATTTTAGTATATGTGCTGCCAGAAAGTTTCCAGAAAGTCAAAGACAATAGATATTACAATTTAAGTACATCTGGGCTCCTTGGAGTAAAGATGTGGCCTTGAGGACAATGAGAATGGCTTAAGCAGAAATTATTATCAGCAAATATTTCTTCAAATGAAAGCATATAGATTTTAGTATAAATTCTCTCAAAATAGTCACATAAGACCAGAGCATAAAAATAAAAACCATAGGCATAGGCCAAAAAAAAAAAGTTTTTCATATTGGGTGAGCCTCTATCTTGAGTGCACAGTGTCTTTTGCAGCTACACACCCACATTAGGAATACAAAGTGTCAAGAGGAGGAGCACCAAAACATGTGTATCTGCCAGGGTCTGAGGTACGGGCTAAACTCCAACGAAATTTTGTATCTTTGGCTAATTAAACTAGAAATGTAACCTAATCTCACAATGGTTGTATCTGGTCTTTCCGCCAATCCACAGCCCACCTATCGATACTGTATTTATCTCTCTCTTAAGGGTTACTGTGAGAATTAAATGAGTTGAAACCTAAGAAGACCCACAAACAGGGCACAGCACACAGCAACAGCTCAATACATGTTAGTGGTTAGCAAAATAAATTAGAGATAATCTGAAAACCTGATAACACATTTGTCATCATTTCTTCATCCACCAAATTGTTATGAGTAAGGGCAAAGTCAAAATGGTAGGAGGCAATAAAAAGGAATAAGAAGAAAACATTCTATTAGAATAACTTACCAAGTAATTCTGTTGTTAAAGCAAGAGGGATTTAAACATACTCTACTCATAATAAGACCAAACAAAAAGTTGAACGTTTATATGACCTATTTAGTTGCAGCTACTGTCAAGCTTAGAAACAAACTTTCTATATAGGTCAGCAACAAAGTGACATAGTTTAATCCCTTTAAACACTGCATTAATAATGGCTAACACTAATTGAGGGCTCACTACTTTGTACTACAATGTATTGTTCTAACTGCTTTACATGTGTCAACCGATTTGATGGAGAAATATCTAAGAAAGAGGGTCCTAAATATAAAACCAATGTAAACATCCTTCCAAAAAAGACTAACTGGACTAAGGAAAAAGTGTTTATATGTCAGAAGCTATTACTAGGTCAGCTGTCTTCATGCCACCCGCTGTCCTGGGATGTCCCGTGGTACCTGACTCTGGAGGGGGTGCATGGACCATGGTGCTGCTGTAGCTGCACTGGCTGACGCCTGACAGCCAGCTCAGCGCCCTGGTGGACAGGGTCCCGGGAACACCTTCCTCAGGGGTCTGCACTTCTGATGCAGCTACAACAGGGGTCTGAGAAACAGCTGGGTAGAGAAAGGAACCTGGCAGTGGAAAAAAAAAAAAGAATTCAATAGGAAATTTATATTAAAGACCCACCCAAAAAATAGTACAGAAGTCTATAACTGGAATATCAAAACCTTGCCAGAGAAAGGTAATATGAAATGAAGATTATCTGTGATTACAATGAAGTAATTAAGGACAGGAAATGAAGGAAAACAGATGGGTGGATATGTAATAATTCCTTTTCTCTAATGACAAAGGCCTCCTGTCACCTGGCAATGCCTTGACATCTGCCTTGTGGTTCTGCATGTCCTCTTCTGAGGAGGAAGATGCTGTATTTGTACAGGAAACACACTTTCTCTTCAAAGCTGGAATGTGGTAGCTCTTCAGGTATCTGCAACAACATAATCAGGCCACACAGTCTTGTCTGTCCCTGACTTGACCGCTGCCCACCTCTGTGTTTTCCTCACACCACTTCTGTCTGGGATACTTCGTACTTTCTTCTTAAAAGAGGTTTTCCCTGACCTTGTCTGCGTCCTCCACAATGGCCACTGTACTGCTCTCAGATGTAGTAGGCACTCCTGAGATACCTACTGGTTTATAGTGAAAAATCAAGACAGAACAGCCTTTTTTTTTTTAGGAGGTACCAGGGAACAAACCTGGGACCTCATACATGGAAGCAGGCGTTCAACCCGAGCTACATCTGCTCCCCAGAACAGCTTTTAAAAATTGTATGAAGGTTCCACAAGGATAATGTTATGTTTTTGGAAAAACTAACAATTTATCAAAACTTGTGTCTCATACCTGATAACACTATCAATACAGTTTATTTGCTGATAGGATGGGCTATGCTGGTCTTTTCTCAAATCCTCACAAGACCCGGTGTACATGCTACCAGGTTTTAGCATCTGGAAAGAAGAAAATGCCTTCTGCTGATCTGAAACATAAGAAAACAATGTGCAATCACAAATATTTAGAATTAAGAACATGTACTTATTCAGCAAAATTAAATCATGGTACTTTATGACCTACGCATTCAATAGCATGCGTCAGGAGAAGTCAGTCTAAACGTACTGACAAAAAGATGTCCACAATATATAAGATGAAAAAAATAAGGCACAGAACAGATTACACGTAAAATTACACAAATAATTACATTTGTACTTTAAAAATAAGGCATGAAATAAATGTTTCCAGCAAAGATGATCAAGGAATGAAAACCATCAGGCGACACTGGTGGGGAACTTTAAAATGGAGGGACTGGGTGGACGCTACCTGTACACCTGATCAAACTGAAGCACCACTAGGAGCGGGAAGACCAAATGGCACGTTGCAATGTAAGCACATGGCATCTCCTGTGCTGAGCCTGTGTCCCACAGAACGTTCTGTGACGGAAGAATTGTGTTATGTCTGTGCTGTTCAATATGGCAGCCACTGGTCATGTGTGGCATTAAGCACTTGAAATGGACCAAAGGAACTGAGGAAATTAAATTTTATTTAGTTGTAATTAATTTAAATTTAAATGGCCAAATGTGGCTAGTGGTTACCATATAGGACAGAACAGGCAGAAAGAGAAGAAAAAATGCTTCCAGGTTTGAGCACTGAAGGCGTAAGACTTAAGTAGAGAATTTGCCAGTAAAGAAGACTGAGAAAGACCAGGCAGGAAAACACGAGAAAATACTGGCAAGTACAGTGTCACAGAAGCCAAGAATGGAAATAATGTTAAGAAAGGAGAAGTTAATTGTGCCAAATACTGTTGAGAGGCCGAGTAAGAAAGGTTAAATACGTTGCTGGTATTATTAATAAAGGTCATTTTTCGCTGGCTTGGGGAAGAGGGTTATCTATTTACAGGGGGCATTAAGGAAAAATATTTGCTTGTATTAACTTCCACTCATACGAGCTTTTTAAACTTTCAATTTAAAATACTATTAGACCTAAAGAAATGCAAAAATAAGAGTTCCCAAATACCCTTCACTAGCTTCCCCTAATTTTAACATCTTATATAGTTAGTATATAGTATATTTTATATATAATGTACAAAACTAAGAAATTAACAGTAGTACAATACTATTAACCGAGTTACTGACTTGATTTGGATTTCACCAGTTTTTCCACTAAATGCCATTTTTCTATTCCAGGATCCAATCTAGGATCTTGCTGAATTCTGCTGTAGTGATTCTTTCAACCCCTCTAACCTGTGACTGCTCCTCCGTCTTTCATAATGTGGACATTTTTGAAGAGGAATGGCCAGGAATTCTGTAGACTGCCTCTCAGTCTGAGATTCTCTGACATCTTCTCCTGACCAGACTGGGTCCTGCACTCTGGGGAAGAGCTGCTAGGGGATGCCTCGTCCTCAGAGCAGCTCACTGGGGCTGGGCAGTTTTATGGCTGCTGTGCTTGCCCCTGGCCACAGGCTAAGGTGGTGCCTGTCAGGTTTCTCCTCCGTAAAGTTACTATTTTACAGTGTCATAAATAATGCAAACAATCAATAATGTAAATAATGTAAACAATACTTAGAGAAACCATACAAATATCCTAATTTTCCTTATTATTATTAAAACTTTTACCTAATTTCAGCATTCACTGGTGGACTTGCCTGCAGCAATTATTACTGTGGAATTCAATGGCGATTTTCTACTTTCCTCATTCCTTCTACATTTATTAGTCGGACTTCTTTTTTACAAAACATAAAAAGAAACAGGAAGCAGTGGCCCCAGCAAAGCAGAAGATTAAAACATTAGAAACCATCAATGGGGAGGACAGACCTGGGATATACCAAAGATTTAAAATACGCTCAAAGACCTAAAGGAAAACATGGACGAAACTAAAGGAAATCAGGAAAAGGATAGACAAACACAAAGAGAAGATCAATAGAGAGATGGAAACTGTGAAAACGAACCAGAGAGCTGAAGACCACAATAAGAGAAATTCCCTAGGTGGGTTCAGCAGAAGATTGGAGATGACAGAACAAAGAATCCATGCACTTGAAGATAAGACAACTGAAATCACCCAGTCTGAGGAGCAGAAGGAAGAAAGAATTAAGAAAATTGAACAGGGTCTGAGGAACCTGTGGGCACTATCAAGCATACCAACAAACAGACTGAGGGATTTCCTGAAGGAGAAGACAGAAAGGAGCAGAGAGAATGGTCAAAGAAACAATGGCTGAAAACTCCTCAAATTTAACAAGAGTCATAAATATACATACATAAGATGTTCAATGAACTCCAAACAGAGTAAACCCAAATAGACCGACACCGCAGCATATCTAATCAAACTGTTGAATGCCAAAGATACAGAGAAAATTCTGAAAGCCTCAAAAGAGAAGCAACATGTCATATACAAAGGAGCTTCATGGTTTCCAAGTTCTCATTAGAAACCAGGGAGGCAAGAAGGCAGTGGGAAGACATATTTAATTTAAAGTGCTGAAAGCAGACAACTGCTAATCAGGAATTCTATATCCGGCAAAACTATCTTCCAAAAATGGGGGAGGGATTAAAACATTCCCAGATAAACAAAAGCTGAGGGAGTTCAACACCACTTGAACAGACATACAAGAGATGCTAAAGAGAGTTCTCAAAATTGAAAAGAAAGGACCATAGACAATGGCTCAAAGGCGCATGAAGAAATAAAGACCTTTATTAAGGGTAACAACATGGGTAAATATAAAAGCCAGTATCATTGTATTTTTGGTTTGTGACTCTACAAGGCAAATGCCTAAAATGTAACAATAAATCAGTGGTTATTTCATTCAAAATGCATAACATAAATTGTGTCAAAAACTACATGAAGGTGGGTGGATGGAGGGGTATAGGAACACAATTGCATATACTCTTGAAGCTAACTTGGTATCAAAGCAACGAGACTGTTACAGATTTAGGATGTTAAATTTAAGCTTCATGATAACTACAAAGAAACTATCTGAGAATATGCAAGCTCACACAGAAAGAAAGGTTTCCATCTTTATGAGCTCACACAGGTTAACAGGTGGGGACAAGAGGGAATGGGGAGTTAATGCATAATGGGTATAGGGATTCTGTTTGGGGAGATGGGAAAGTTTTAGTAATGGAAGGTGGTGAGGGAACTGCAACATTGTGAAGGTGATGAATCCTACTAAATTAGTATGTTTGGGAGGGGCTGAGATGGGAAAGTTTATGTTGCATATATTATCCCACAATTTAAAAAAAAGAGCAATTAAAGAGCTGATGATAAATAAACGCAATATGTGATACTGGATCAGATTTAATAAGGAAGGCAAGAAGGATCAAAAGGACCTTATTGGGACATATTTAAAAATTGGAATACAGACTGTAAGCTTTTTATCAATGTTAAATTTCTTGAACTTGATAAATGCACTTAAGGTGGTTACATAAGTGAATAATACCCTTGCTCTTAGGAAATGCACATGGCAGTAGTAAGTAATGAAGGAGCATGATGTTTACAACCTACACCCAAGTGTTCAGAAAATGGATTGATAAATAGAGAGGGAATGATATGGTAAATGCAGCAAAATATTGAAATTGGTGGATCTGGGTACCTGGGGGGGTGGGATGTGTTGGAGTTCTGTGTATGGGGTTTGCATTATTTTGTAAGTTTGAAAGTATTTTGCAAAAGAACTTTTAAAAAAGTAAACTGGAACTAGATTTTAATATCAGTTAGCTTTCAGAATAGTATTTGCGGCTATTATTGTCATCATCATTATTACATGGGCAAATAAAAAAACATAAAAAGAATCAACATGGGTCCTTGGCTTCATGCACAGGGCCAAGCACTTCATTTTTATGCAGATTAGGACACAGGCCTGGAAGTGGGGGGCCCTGGACTGCCCTGCAGACTCACCAAAACGGTGCAATCCTGTGCTGGTCCCCATCACTGGCTTGTTTGGTGATTTGGTCAGTGAATCAATGTAGAGCTGCTGACCCAGATTCTTTATTTTGTTCACACTGGCATAGACTTGCTGCAAGGTCATCTCAGGGAAGAATGATAAAATATGTTTCAAAAATTATAAAAATGTGCATTAAAAGATACGTAAATAGAATACATTTAACTTCCGGTTCTCTGAAGATATAATGATAAAACCACAGTAAAAACATTAATTCAGAGTCCCACTGTGCCACAATACACTGGTACAAACAAATCTTATATCTGTTCACACTATGTTAATATTTAGAAAGCATACATTAACTTAAATATTTACAGGCATTTTTCTCAGACTAACACAGACTGAAATTTCTAGATCAGATAAAGTCTTCAAGTCAAGAACATACACCAAGAAACTAGTACTGACGCATGATAAGACAGAGAAAATGACATCTGTGGAAAAGCAACACAAGTGCCAACTCACTGGCTCCTTCTGTGCTTCCTCTGCGCAGTGCCCGCTGGACTCACTGGAAGACGCCACGCTGATGTGATGCTCCTGGGAACCGCTGCTCCCCAGGCTGCCATAGCCACTGGAAGCACTTACGTGAACTGGCTAAATAGGGGGACCAATTTTAGAGTTACTGGTTATATGGTGGGAAGGGAAGAGATACAGCATTCTCTACTTCAAAGCTTTTTTAAATCATCAGAAAATTTAAGATTTAAATTTCTAAACTTCCAAATAAGGTGTGTGAAGTTTGATGTCATTTCAGTAACTCCCTGGTCAGAATCCAGTTTTCTAAATTATGAAGGTGTTTCTAGAACTTTTTTTTTTT
>JAQZBX010089574.1:0-12620 GCA_029593785.1 Cabassous unicinctus
TACAACGTAATTTCTCTGACCACAATGGAATGAAATTGGAAATCAGTAAGGGCCAACTAACCATATTAGGCACAAAGATATGGAAGTTAAAAAGCACACTCTTAGACAAACAGTAGATCAAAGAGGAAATATGAAAAGAAATCAGTAACTACCTTGAAACTAATGAAAATGACAACACAACTTATCAAAACCAATGGGATGTAGCAAAAGCTTACTGAAAAGAAAATTCATAGCCATAAATGCGTAATCAAAAAAGAAGAAAGAGCTAAAATTGAAGACATAACTGAACACCTGGAGTAATTGGAAAAACAACAACAAACTAACCCTAAAGGAAGTAGAAAGAAGGAAATAACAAAGATTAGAGCAGAACTAAATGAAACAGAAAATAAGAAAGCACTAGGAAAAATAAACAAAACCATAAGCTGGTTCTTCGAGAAGATCAATAAAATATACAAATGCTTAGCCAGTCTAACAAAGAAAAAGCAGTTGCAAATACACAAAATAAGAAATGAGGAAGGGGATATCATCACCGACCCCACAGAAATAAAGAGTATCATAAGAGGATACTTTGAAAACTTATATGCCAACAAGAATGATAATTTAGAGGAAATCAATGAATTCCTAGAAACTCACAAGCAACCTACATTGAGGAAAGAAGAAATTGATGAATTAAGCAGTCCAATTACAAGTAAAGAAATAGATTCAGTCATTAAAAACCTCCCAACTAAGAAGAGCCCCTGACCAGACGGCTTCACAGGTGAATTCTCCCAAACATTTCAGAAAGAACTAGCACCAATCCTGCTTAAGCTTTTCCACAAATAGAGGTAGAAGGAACATTACCTAACTCATTTTATGATGCCAACATTACCCTAATACCAAAGCCAAATAAAGATGCCAAAAGAAAGGAAAATTAAAGACCAATCTCTCTAATGATCCTAGACGCTAAATTCCTCAACAAAATAATTGTTAATCGCATTGAACATCATATCAATCGAATTATACACCATGACAAGTGGATTTCATCCCAGGTATGCAAGAATGGTTCAACATAAGAAAATCAATCAATGTATTACATAACATAAACAGATTGGAAGAAAAAATTACACGATCATCTCTATAGATGCAGAAAAATCATTTAAAAAAATACAGCACCCTTTCTTGATAAAAACACTGCAAATGAATAGAATAGAAGGAACCTTTCTGATGATAAAGGGTATAAATGAAAAGCCCACAGATAACATCACCTTCAATGGTGAAATCCTGAAAGCTTTCCCTCTAAGATTGGGAACAAATAAGGATGCCCACTATCACTGCTCCTATATAACATTGTCTTAGAAGTACTTGCTCAAGCATTGAGGCAAGAAAAAGATAAAATGCATCCATATTGGAAAGGAAGAAGTAAAATTTTGACTATTTGCAGTTGACATGATCCTATACATAGAAAGCCCCGAGGAGTCTACAACAAAGCTTCTAGAACTTATAAATGTGTTCAGTAAAGTCGCAGGCTATAAGATCAATGCTCAAAAATCAGTAGCATTTCTGTACACCAATAACGAGCAATCTGAGGAGGAAATCAAGAAAAAAAATACCATTTACAATAGTACCCAAAAGAATCAAATACCTAGGAATAAATTTAGCTAAAGATGCAAAGGACTTATATACAGAAAGCTACACAGCACTGTTAAAGGAAATCAAAGAAGATTTAAATAAATGGAAGAACATTCCCTGTTCATGTATAGGAAGACTAAACATCATTAAGATTTCTATCCTACCTAAACTAATATACAGATTTAATGCAATCCCAATAAAAATCAACACAGCATTTTTAATGAATTGGAAAAACTAACTAGAAAATTTATTTGGAAGGGTAAAAAGCCCCAAATCGCCAAAGACATATTGAAAAAGAAAAATGAAATTGGAGGTACCACACTACCTTACGTTCAAGCATACTACAAAGTTACAGTGGTCAAAACTGCATGGTATTGGCACAAGGATAGACATACCAACCAATGGAACCAAATTGAGAGTTCTGATATAGATCCTCACATATACAGTCATCTGATGTTTGACAAGGCCACCAAGCTCACTCAGTTGGGAGAGAATGGCCTCTTCAACAAATGGTGATTGGAGAACTGGATATCCATATCCAAAAGAATGAGAGAGGAACACCATCTCACACCTCATACAAAAATCAACTCAAGGTGTATCAAAGATCTAAATATAAGAACCAAGACCATGAAGGCCTTGGAAGATAATGTAGGGAAGCATCTACCTTGTAATAGGAAATGCTTTCATGAACTTCACCACCAAAGCACGAGCAGCAAAAGACAAAATAGATAAATGAGGTCTCTTTAAAACTAATAACTTTTGCACATCAAAGGATGTTATCAAGAAAGTAAAAAGGCACCTTACCCAATGGGAGAAAATATTTGGCAACCATATATCTGATAGGAGCCTAATATCCTGCATATATAAAGAAATCCTACACCTCGAAAATAAAAATACAAACAGCCTATTTAAAAAATGGGCAAGTGATCTGAAAAGACACTTCTCCAAGGAAGAAATACAAATGGCTAAAAAGCACATGAAAAAATGCACAGCATCACTAACTATTAGGAAAATGGAAACTAAGACTACAATGAGATACCATCTTACATCCACTAGAATGGAGGTTATTAAAAAACAGCTGACCTTAAGAGTTGGAGAGGATGTGGAGTAATGGGAATCCTCAGCCACTGCTGGTGGGAATGTAAAATGTTCCAGCCATCATAGGACAGTTTGGCAGTTCCTCAAAAAACTAACTACAGAACTTACATATGATCCAGCAATTCCACTACTAGGTATACACCCAGAAGAATTGAAAGCAAAGACACAAACAGATATATGCACATCAATGTTTATAGCGCCATTATTCACTATAGCCAAATGTTGGAATCAACCCAGGTGCCCATCAACAAATGAATGGATTAATAAAATGTGGTACATACATACAATGGAATATTACTCAGGTGTAAGAAGGAATAAAATGCTAACATATGGGATAACTTGGATAAATCTTGAGGACCTTATGTTGAGTGAAGTAAGCCAGGCATTGAAGGATGAACAGTACATGACATCACTGATATGAATTAAGGAAATTGAGCAGACCCCGAGAGCTATTGTCTGGAAGATAGGTTTAAAAGAAATAGCAAGAGAGGAGAAGGTTGTGAGCCATTATCCATATGTACATAATCTATGGTAAGGTGCAAGAGTGTAGTTACATATTGAAGGGATAGGACAGGAGGGTAGTGGCATTATTGGTTTGGGTGGTGCAAGGTTGACAGATGGGTAGACTGGCAAGGGTGGGTTAGAAGGCCCAGGGTACTGGGGGGAGGGTTGGGAGAGGGACCAGGTGAAAAATGGGGATTCGCGGGTATGTGGTTGAAAGTACAAAGTTGAGAATGTTCTTATGGCAATATGACAAGGAAGTGTTACTGGTTTAGGGCATTGGATCGGGGGCCATTCAGAACAGGACACACCGGGAGCAGGCTTCTAGGGAATGTGTTAGTGATCATTCTGTAATAATGTGTTGTATCAGTGGGTTGAGACCCACATAATGAGGGGGAAGCAGTTGGACTCCCATCAAACAGGAGATATATAATGGTCAGTGGAAATGTTCTGCATTATCTTACAGTGATGGACACAGGACATGGTAAATATCATCAATATTTATAAAAGAGTACGGTCTAAAATGCAAACCATAGTGTAAATCATTGACCATGTTTAGTGACAACTTTTTGAGTATCATTCACATACAAAAAGATGTTAATATGGGGGGGGGGGAAGGGGGAGGATGTTGGGTATATGAGAGTCTCCTGTTTTCTGTGTGTAACTTTGCTGTGACCTAAAACTTCTTTGAAAACAAAGTGAAAAATAGTGAGACATGGGGTACTGAGTGGGGGAAGGTGCCAGGGTACAGACAGGACACCAGCTATTGCAGTGATGAAAGGCAAAATGTAAAAAAAAAGTTTTTAAAATATTTTTCATTTTTTAAAATATTCCAATCTTTTAATTTTATTTTAGTTTTAGTTTTTAAATTTTTATGTATTTTATCTCTTATATTTAAACTTATCATTATTATTTAATTTCCTATTAATTGTATTCAGCTATTGTAATGGCTTCATCTTTGAAGAAGTTTTGGATCACAGAAGATTTACAACTGGGTCAGGGGAGGATCATTGGTGTGGGGTGTCAGGAATGGGGTATGCATGGGAGGAAGTTCACCTGAGCATACATATAAGGTATATAAAAATGTTCAAATGCTCACGGGGCATTGTCACAGTGGCTGGAGACACAGAATAAATGAAAGAAACTGATTTCCCATCCTGGAGAGCTCTGCCACATTCTCTAAGGGAGCAGCAACAGTCTCCCAAGTGCAGGGGCAGTGACTAGCGAAGGAGGATGATCCACTGATGGGCCTTTGATATTGATGACTATGCTTATGAGTCTTAGCTCTTGAAATTGAAACTTATCCTATTTTTATGGGGTGCCTAAGAGTTACCTCCTGAGAGCCTCCTTGTTGCTCAAATGTGGCCTCTCTCCAAGCCAAACTCAGCATATGAATGCATTACCTTGCCCCCAGCATGTGACATGACTTCTGGGATGAGCCTCCCTGGCACCAAGGAATTACTAGCAAGCACCAACTAGCAATGCAACTGGAAAAAGACTTGAATAAAAGGGGGAAAATGTAAAGACAAATGAGTTTACATGGCTCAGAGACTTCAAAGTGAGTTGAGAGGTCATCCCAGAGGTTACGTTTCTGCACATCTCAGCAGGATCTCATAGACTGCCAAAGTGCATACTACCCCAAATAGTGGGGCTCTGGAGGGCTCTAGAGACACCCAGGTCCTATGGTGAGGGCAGATATCTATGGGGTTTGGCACCTTGTCAGTGTGCCCTACTTTGGAGTTTGTGCTCTTGACAGTGACAGATTTAGACTCAATTATGTTTTCCCTGCACATGGCTCATCTGTCTTTTCTGTTTAAACCTATACTTGGTGCTGGCATTTGTAGGTGTACCTCCAGAGACTCAAGACTTTGGGCTGTCCATGTGCCAGTTGGGCCCTGAACCTCGGTGGAGCTGCAACACCTACTCTATAGCTCATTTGACTCACCACGACAACTGTCAGGGAGATGATGATGGACAATGGCCATCCCAGGGAATGGAAAGTGTCTGCAGCTGCAGGCAGGATAGTCCCATCCATCTTCCCCATGGGATATAAGCCCCCTCTCAATTGGAGGTAGAGTGGACATCACCATCCCATAATCCTCAGGATTGGGGGAAGAGCTATGGAAGAGTGGACTTAATGGTATTCTACTATAGACATATTGTGATTCTAGCAATGGAAGAAATTACAAAATTGATGTTGAGCCAGTGGCCACTAGAGGCTCTGGTGGCAGGGAGAGGGAAAAACAGTTGTAATACGGGTCTTTTTCAGGACTTTAGAATCGTCCTGAGTGACATTACAATGACAGGTATAGGCCATTTTATATCATCACATACCATGCAGAACTGTGTGGGAGTGAGTGTAGACTACAATGTGAACTATTGTCCTTGCTTAATGGCAAAGCCCCAGGATGTGTTTATCAATTGCAATGAAGATATCACACTAATGAAGGATATTAATGTGGAAGGTTGTGGGAGGGGTGGGAGGTGGGGCATATGGGAATCCTTATATTTTTTGTGTAACATTTATGAATCTAAGTATCTTTTTAAAAATTAAAAAATTAAAAAAATATACTGGAAGCATAAACAGTGGATTTGAACAGGCAGAGGAAAGAATTAGTGATATTGAAGACTATACATCTGTAATGAAACAGCAGAACAGATAGATAAAAAGAGAAAAAAATTCAGCAAGGACATAGAGATTTGAATAACAACACGAAATGCACAAATATATGCATTATAGATCTTCCAGAGGGAGAAGAGAAGGGAAAGGGAGCAGAAGGTGTGCTGGAGGAAATAATGGCTGAAAATTTTGGAACTCTTTGAGTGATATGGATGTACATGTCCAGGAAGCACAGAACACCCTAAACAGTATATATCCTAAAAGTTGTACCACAAGACACAAACTTGTCAAATTCTCCAATGCTCAAGACAAAGAGAGAAGAGAGAAAGCAGCAAAAGAGATACATCACATACAAGGGAAGCTTGATAAGATTAAGTGCTGATATCTCATCTGAAACCATGGAGGTGCAAGAAGGCAGTAGTTTGTTATAGTTAAGGTACTAAAAGGAAAAAACTTCCAGCCAGGAGTGCTCTTTCCAGCAAAGTCAGAAATAAAAAATGAGAGGGAGTTCAACATATTCACAGATAAACAGAAATTTAGAGGCTTTGTCAATAATTAACCTGCCCTTCAAGAAATACTAAAGGACATTCTGCAGTTTGAAAGGAAAAACAAAACCAAAAACAAAAAAACAGGAGTGAGAGGGTTGGAGGAGAGTGTAGGAAAGACAATTATTGTTAAGAATAACTAAAACAATAAAAAGAGAAATTAACAAAATATATCACATACATAAACCTAAAGAAAATATGGAAAATGTAAGTAATTCCTTGACAATAATAACTTTGAATGTTAATGGATTAAATTCTCCAAACAAGAAACACAGATTGGCAGAATGCATGAGGAAATATGATCTATTTATATGCTGTCTACAAGAAACTCACCTTAAACCCAGGGATGCAAAGAGGTTGAAAATGAATGGTTGGAAAACAATTTTACATGCAAACAATAAACCAAAATGGATGGGAGTAGCTATACTAATATCGGACAAAATAGACTTTAAATGCAAAACTATTGTAAGAGACAAAGAAGAATTTTATATATTAATAAAAGGGGTAATCTATCAAGAAGAAAGAACAATCATAAACATTTATGCACCTAACCAGGTCTCCTCAAAATACATGAGGCAGGCACTGGAAAAACTAAGTGAATAAAGAGATACCTCTACAATTATAGTGGGGGACTTTAATACACCATTATCACCATTACACAGAACATCTCAACAGAGTATCAATAAAGAAACAGAGACCTTGAATAATACATTAGAGGAGCTAGACCTAATAGATATATACAGATCATTACACCCAAATATAGCAGGATATACATTGTTCTTGAAAGCACATGGCTCATTCTCTCGGATAGACCACATGATAGGTCACATAACAATTCTCAAGGAATTCAGAAAGATTGAAATTATACCAAGTAATTTCTTTGACTACAATGAAATGAAGCTGGCAATCAGTAAGGGGCAGGGAAACACATTAGGCACAAAGAAATGAAAATTAACACACTATTAAACAATCAGTGGGTCAAGGAGGAAATTGCAAAAGAAACCATAACTACCTAGAAATGAATGAAAATGACACCACAGCATGTCAGAACCTATGTGATGCAGTAAAAGCAATGCTGAGAGGGAAATTTATAGCCATAAATTCCTACATTAAAAAAGAAGAAAGAATCAAAGATCCAACTGCACACCTGGAGGAATTATACAAAGAAGCACAAATTAATCCTGAAGCAAGTGGAAAAAAGGAAATAACAAAGATTAGAGCAAAGCTAAATGAAATTAAAAATAAGAAAGCACTAGAAAATTTTTAACAATACCAAAAGCTGTTTCTTTGAGAAGATATTTAAAAATTGACCAACCTTTAGCCAGACAAATAAAGAAAATGAGATAGAAGATGCAAATACATAAAAAAAGAAATGAAGAAGAGGATATCACCAATGACCCCACAGAAATAAAAGGTATCCTAAAATGATACTTTGAAAAATTGTATGCCAACAAAATGGATAACTTAAAGGAAATAGACGAATTCTTAGAAACACAAAGCAGTCTACACTGACAAAAGAAGAAATTGATAAACTCAAAATTGATAAACTCAATACACAAATCACAAGTAAGCAGATAGAATTAGTCATGGAAAACCTCCCAAGTAAGAAGAGTCCAGGACCACATGGCTTTATAGGTGAATTCTATCAAACAACCCAGATAGAACTAACACCAATCTTGCTTAAACTCTTCCAAAAAATAGAATTGGAGGGAATATTGACTAATCCATTCTATAATGCCAACATCACCGTAATACCAAAAGCCCACAAACATGCCACAAGAAAGGAAAACTATAGACCTAACTTTCTAATTAACCTAGATGCTAAAATTCTCAACAAAATACTTGCTAATTGTATTCAACAGGAATCAAATGAATTATATACCATGACCAAGTAGGTTTCATCCCTGGTATGCAAGGATGGTTCAACATAAGAAAATTAATCAATGAAATACACTACATTAACAAATCAAAAGAACAAAATCACATGATCATCTCTATAGATGCAGTAAAAGCATTCAACGAAATACAGCACCCTTTCCTGATAAAAGCACTTCAAAAGATAAGAATAGAAGGAAACTTACTCAACATGATAAAGGGTATATAAGAAAAACCCACAGCTAACATCTTATTCAATGGTGAAATGATAAAAGCTTTCCCTCTAAGATATGCAACAAGACACGGATGCCCACCTTTACTGCTCTTATTATTGTGTTAGAAGTACTTGTTCTAGAACTTAGGCAAGTAAAAGATGTAAAAGGCATCCAAATTGGATAGCAATATGTAAAAATTTCCTATTTGCAGATGACATGCTCCTATACATAGAAAGCTTGGAGAAAACTTAAATAAAGTTTCTAGATTTTATAAATGAGTTCAGTAAAATGGCAGGATATAAGATCAGTGCACAAAAATCAGTAGTGCTTATGTACACCAATAATGAGCAATCTGAGGAGGAAATTAAGGGAAAAAATTCCATTTACCATAGCCACTAAAAGAATCTAATATCAAGGAATAAACTTAACTAAAGATGTATAGGACTTGAACACAGAAAACTACACAACATTGTTAAAGGAAATAAAAGAAGACCTAAATAAGTGAAAGAATATTCCCTGTCCATGGATAGGAAGGTTAAACATCATCAAGATGTCTATCCTACCCAAACTGATTTACAGATTTAATGCAATCCCAATAAAAATTACAACAGCATGTACTACTGAATTGGAAATGCTAACTATGAAATATATTTGGAAGGGCAAGGGGCCCTGAATAGTCAAAGACATATTGAAAAAATGAAATTGAAGGAATCACACTATCTGACTTTAAAACATACTACAAAGCTACAGTAGTCAAAACTGCATGGTAGTTTATACGGCTGAGAGACTTCAAGGTGAGTCAGTAGGTCATTCCAGAGGTTATGCTTATGCACATCTCAGAAGGATATCATTGAGTGCAAAAGTAAATATTGCCTCCAATATTGGGGCTCCTGAGGGCTCTGGAGGCATCCAGACCCTATCAGCAGGGCAGACAGCTCAAGAGTTTGTCACCCTGTCAGTGAGCCCTACTTTGGAATTTATGCTCCCCAGTGTGACAGAGTTGGACTCAGTTGTGGTTTCCCTACACATGGCTCTTCTGCCCCTTCTATATGAACTTATAGTTAGTACTAGAGATAATAGGTGTATGTCCAAGAGGCTTAAATCTTTGGGATGTCCATGGCTAGTTGGGCCCTGAATCTCAACAGTGTTGCAACACCTGCTCTCCAGTTCATTGGATTCACCCAGCACAACTAACAAGGAGAAGATGATGGACAGCAAACATTCCAAGGAACAGATAGTGTCTGCAACTGCAAGCAAAATAGTCCCATCCATCTGCCGCATGGGATCTAAGCCCTCTCTCAATTAGAGGTGGAGTGGGCATCACTATCCCAGAATCCTCAGGATTGGGGAGTGAATGAAGAACTAGAGTAGACTTACTGTTATTCTACTATAGATTTGTTATTCTATCAGTGAAAGAACTGTTATCTTTGATATGGAGGTGGTGACCACTGGAAGTTCTGGGGGTGGGGGGAAGTAGGAAAAATAGTTGTAATATGGGGGCATTTTCAGGATTTGGGGATTGTCCTGAATGACATTGCAATGACAGATACAGGCCACTATATATCTTGTCTTAACTTACAAAATTGTGTGGGAAAGAGTGCAAACTACAATGTAAACTATAATCCATGCTTAATGGCAATGCTCCAAAATGTTTTCATCAATTGTAAAAAATGTACCTCACTAATGAAGGATGTTGTTAATGTAGGAAAATGTGGGAGGGGAAGGGAGAAGGGCATATGGGAATCCCCTATATTTTTATGTAACATTTTTGTAATCTAAATATCTTTTTAAAAAATTCAACCACAGAAAGGAATCATCTGAGCTCCTCTGTATATTTTTTATTGATTAGATATTTGTAATAGGAGTTTGTATGGGCAGGAACTCACATTAAATTTGATATGACTGATTGTTAATCTCCCTTCATTTGTGGATGCCTTATGAACTGGCCAGATAGGTCTATTGTATGGGGAGATAGTATGTACAATGACTCCCTTTTTTAGATCTTAAATCACATGCCAGAGACCTATAGTACCTTGTTTCAGATAATATTGTGGCATTTATCACCTGGATTGCATGGGTCATTCCTTGGGGTTCTCTAGAATAACTTGTCAAGCAAACCAAGGATTTGATCTTATTCCAGACAATATGTCAAAACATGTATACCTATAGCTGCAAAGAAAAAGCATAATAGGACACCACTAGGGGTAGCTGTTTAATAAGAATTATTCCAATAGTCACAAATATCAGTGTGTGGGGACTGGGCCTTTGATATGCAGAAGAAGAGGGCAGGTGCCCTTCAGAGCATATGTACTGTTCCTAAGTCAAGATTTATGTCTCTGGCATGAGGCCCCTTCTCATCCTGCCAATAAATACACAACCCATAACTTCATGGATAACATGAGCCAAGCTTAAAAGATAGAGAAAGGCTTCCCTGTAATTCAAGGAGAGGGGGTTCCCAGTAAGAAAATTTTCCATGACTTAGTGTAAAAGTAGGCCTCCTCAGGGTCAAAGATAAACTCTGGGTATTTTTTGTCTGAATGTTTAAAGAAATGATATGTCCATTGGATCATCCCCTCTTACTAAACAACAATCAGACCTCATCAACTGTTTGCCAACAGTCATCTGCCTTGGCATAATATGGATGGATGTGTCTTTTTTTCAATGCATAACAACTCTAACTCTAGCCCTGAAAACAACTCTGATGCTAATACTAAACATAACACGAATATTAACTTAATCTTAACACTGACATTAACAATATTCTTAACATCAATCCTAGCCTAAATCTAAAAACTGATACTAAAAACCCTAACCATAACCCTAACCCTAATTCTACACTTAACCACAACCCTAACCATAAAAACTAACACTTATCCAAATCTAACAATAACATTACCCTTAGTCCTAACCTTAGACTTAATCATATCACTAAACATAACACAAAACATAAAAACAAACATAATCCTTACCAAAAACCTAACTTTTCCCTAACACTACCCTAACAACAATACTAAGATGAAACCTATACCTAATCCTATTTCTAACCTAAGCATAATCCTACACCTAACCCTAGCAGCAACCATAGCCATAACCATAAACTTAGCAATGTTTAACCAGACTCAAATCCTAACTCTAAACCTAAACTTAATCCTAACATTAACAATAACCTAATGCCAACACTAATCCTAACCTGACATCTAACAAAAACCCTAACCCCAATCCCAAACTCAAACAATCCTAAAAATAACCCCAGTGCAATCCCTAACCCTAAAATTAACCCTAGATTACAATGCTAATTTAACCTTAAAAATAGCCATAATCTGACCCTTACAGGAAGATGGAGGATTAGAGAATTACAGAGTCACATCTCTCCCAGAAAAACAACTAGAAGGCATGCAGAATATGTCCAGAACAAATGCTCTAGGGCTCAGGAAACCAGGGGAGGACTGGACAACGCCCAGAAGAGAAGGGTGAAGGGAGACTCTGGTGAGAATATGTGAGTAACCTGGGTATCTGCTGCTACTGGAATCCAGCCCACATCCTCACAGTAGACAGTTTTGGTTCCTCTGGTCCCTGGCAGGCAACTATGGACTATGAGGACTGCAGGGATCCATTTCCCCTGGAAAGGGGAGATGGAGGGACACAGCACATGTTGATTCAGCTTTTGGTTGGTGAATTTGGTCTGCTTTATCTCATGGTTTCCACCCTTCCTCAATGATTGGGTCCATGCCATTGTCTCTACACAGGAGCTGGCACAAAGCTAAGGATAATTTGCCTTCACAAACACTCACCTTACTGACTGGGAGAGGTTGCTGCTGACATAGAGGAAGGCAGAAATCTCTTTCCCTCCTGGGAAAAGGAAGGATGTGCCAAGAGAGGATAGTGGTTTTAGATCAGCAAGTTTGAATTGAGAGGCTTGGGTCCTGATAGCCCACCCAAAGGGGTTTCTTTCCTGGGAATTGCTTTGTTTTTTTTTTTTCCATAATTTTTTTTATTTTTAAAGAAGCTTTAGAGTACATAAATGTTACATTAAAAATATGGGGAATTTTCATATACTCCACCCCTCCTCCCACACTTTCCCACATAAACATCTTTCATTAGTGTTGTACATTTGTTACAATTGATGAACACATATTGAGGCATTGTACTAGCCAAGGA
>JAQZBX010089575.1:0-12616 GCA_029593785.1 Cabassous unicinctus
CATGAATATTTTTTCTATACACATTGTTTCTTTTTTCCCTCCCAGAAACTTTGAAATTTCTTTGCATGACACCAGGACCCATGCCTTTTAAAAAAAAAATTACAAAGAGATGCAGGACAGGTGCCAACTACCCCCAGCCCAGCATATGAAATTTGGAAGCCCTGTTTTTAACTTTGCTTTGCAGAGGCCCTTTTCCCTTCTCTCTGAATACAGTAATTTGTTATTCATAGATTCCTTGTCCTCATATTATCAAGGGAAAAATCGTAAAAATTTTAAAGAAAGCTCTAGGCAATGTTTTCATCCTTGAATCTTTGGGGACTTATAAAAACAAACAGATTACTGAACGTACTCAAGAAACCATTCTGAAGTCATTACATTTATGCATAAGCAAAATTTCCTCTTGGATCATTAAGTTACAGAAGAATAGAGAGATTGCCTTTTGAGATTCAGATCAAGCTAGGTAACTGGTAAGTCAAACAAGTAAAATTTTACAATTCAGGAATATTGACAGCAGTTGAGTTTAATAGACTTCTCGCATTCCAAATTTAAAGCTTCCTTCACTGTGCTAATAGCAGTACTACAGCATACACATTTAAGAAGAAAATAAATAGAATGGAATCAACAACTTGAAACTATAATGTGTTTTTATTCATTATTGCTATTCACATAAAATGTTTAGATCATTGCAAAAGGCTTGAGAGCAGGGGTCAGAAAATCACCCACTTTCCATCTCCCCAACTATCCTATTTAAATTCGTTCCTGTTCTTCAGGCCAGTGCCTCTACTCATTGTACAATCCATAGCCCAGTCTGGACAGCTCAGTCCCAATCACACCAAAGTCATTGACCCTCTCACTTCTTCTTATCCAACTTGTACTTAGCCCTTGACTTTGGACTTTGTTTCTATTCAGGTCCTAGAACCTGACCTGACATAGCAGGCTAGATGGTTAATCCTCCTCCTTCCCTCTAGTTGCTCTCACCTTCTGGCTCTGGCCTCTGCTTATGGGGCCTGGAGACATCCATTCAGAACAAGCTCCCAGCCCCAGACCTCTCTCTGGTTTTAGTCCAGGAGCAAGGGCCCCTGCTGGGCCTAGATCAGACAGGAACACAGTCATTGCAAGGATTTTGGTGGATTTCCCTCTAGTCTTTTTCCTATACTTTTTATCTTTCACAGTTACACCAACCCACACCTTTTGAATATTCTGCCTTTTCTAATTAAATTTTTATATAGTCTCTATAATTGTCATTTTTAAGATAAAACAATATGCTCTCCAGTGGATATTTACTTGGCCATTCTGCTATTGTTGTGGACATCTGTTGTTCTGCCTGCTCAGCACCTCCTGTTCTTTTAAGGAAATGCCACTCCCCCTTTGCCCGTGATCTTGATGAGACTGTTGATTACAGTGATTTCACTCCCCGATTCATCTCATCAAGAAGTAAGCATATTACCCAAGCCAGGACAGTTAGACACAATCTCCGGATAATTTGAGTCTTGAGCATGGTGTCATCCCACTCACGGTTTGGATGGAGATGAGCAGATGATTGGATCTAAGCCATTCTAATAGGAGGACCCCAAAGAAAGTCTGCCATGGAGCTGTTTTACTGAGAATCCTGGACTTACCCTTGTTCTCATCCTCCCTGATGACATTGATTCAAGGAGTTACCCAGTCTTCCTAATGTTTTCTTTTGCTGAAGATACTTAGAGTTGCTTTCTAACTAATAGACTTGTTACTAGGCATTTTGGTTATTTTTTACTATCTCTGTATATGAGTATGCGTGTGTGTGTATGTGTGTGATGATGGATTTACGTATTTTAAATCATTTCTCAGAAGTGAAATATACTTAGTAAAAACGATGAACATTTTTCTTATTCTTGATGTAAATTACCCATATGCTTTCTGTAGTATCAATTTATAATTTCTATTATATGTATTAAAGAAAGTACTACTAAACAATACTACAAAGATTTTACTTGGTATGGTGAAGGACCTTGTAATAGATGAAAGCGCTTGAAATAGGAACATATAACGCTTTCTGTTTAAAATAATTTCATTGGGTTATTTTTGGTATCTTAAAGCATTACGGCCAAATAGGCGTTTATAAGATGATCTGTATTAAACGTAGGTTAGTAAACAGATTGCTTATTCAACTGATCTAATCTGTAATAAAAAGTTGACACTTACTAAATCTTTCATATATACCTTGCTAGGGGCATTGCATTATTCCATGAAATCCTTGTAACAACCTTACTGTTATCCCATTTAAGGCAAGGAAAGGAAGGCTTTGGGAACTTGATTAGCTTGCCCACGGCCTGTAAAGGGACCAGAGCCCAAATCCATGTGACTCTTAACTCTACATTACACTGCCTCCCAACATTCTTTTTCTACAGAACTGGGGGCCAGAGAGCCAGGTTGAAGTTCTGACTCCACCACTTAGTAATTAGATAACTGTGGAGAAATCATTCAACCTCTTTGAGTCTTCATTTTCTAATCTATAAAACAAAGATAATAATACCTGCTTTACCTACTTCATAGGACTTGTGAGGCACATAGAGATAATATGGAAAGTGCTCTACAAATGTAAGATATTAGTGTGATTGCTTAGAGTAGTGAACATCATAGATAAATCTGTCTGGCCTTCATTAGAGTTCATAGAATTTTGGAACGTTGGGACACCAAAAAATAATACTCCATTCATTCTGTCCTGAGTTTGGAACCAGCTGAGATACATACAGAAGTCTAACAGATGGGGATGAAAATATTAGCTGGATTGAAGTATGTGGCTTAAGTGTGTGGTCACAATGGGCTTCCTAATACTTCTTGATTGAATGAGGAGACAGTCTTTCCCACTGTCTTTCCCACTCAGTCACTGGCAGAGCTGGAGACTTTGTGACACTCCAGAGGGCAACCTCTTACTGCATGGTGGCAGAGGAAAAAGTAGGCTGAGAACAGGCTTCTCCAAAAGGCAAAGAACCCAAGGGCTGCTTCTCAGGTCCTTCTTCCTAAGTCAACAATCACATATGTCATTCTGGACAAAGCCAGTGAGGGGGTGTGGAAAAAGAAGGCGCAAAGAGTTCCTCCCAAGCTTTCCCCTCCTGAGAATTCTTTATGAGAATAGGGGAATATGAGGTTTGGGGGAACAAGGCTTCTCTTTTACAGTGAACAGTTATCATCTCTATTAGCAACAGGAAATAGCTTACAGGGATCATGGGGAGTCTTTTTCCGAGCTCTCTCTGCTGCCCACTTGGCTGAGTTGAAGGGAGCCATCTGCAACTGATGCTTATGATTTTGTCAACTTTGTAATTCCACACCCACTCCTTAACTCCTCACCATTTGGCCATAAGACTCCCTTCAAATAGTTTGTTTAAAAAGTAAAATGTGTTCTCTCTTCTATAAAATACAGGCCACTGTCAGAATCCCTGCATCATTTGCTCTCTGGTGTAACACTTTCACAATGTTTGGGCTGTTTGCTCTCTGTCTCTCTGTGGGGTCGCCCCCAGGACTCATGGGCAGCAGACACCCTGTGCAAGGACATTAGGAGACAAGGGCCCATTGGGACTTTGTGATTAGCTGTCGTGGATGCCTGGTCCTGCCAATGGTGCTCAATAAAGTCACAAGGTCAAGCGCTTCCTTCTGCATACTGTGATTGCTATGACAGAGTTCTCAGGGCAGAAGGGTTTTCTAGACAGTAATTTTAGAATATTAGTCTTGGATCTTAAGTGGTTAAAATTCCTAGCTGGTCTTTAATCTAAGTCTGGAGTAATATTAGTTATGACTGAGATTCTTCTATGATATTTGTCCTCAATATATACAAATCTTTCCCCAGTCTCTTAGATCCTTGAATCAATTATAGCTGATCAACTGTGTCTTTCCAGTCTCCACGAGTTATAAACACATATTCTGTCAGGTTTTGAGGTCAGGAGAACTTTTTTTTTTTTTTTTTTAGTTAGGCCAGTAAAGAGAATTTATTGGGAAATGGGGGAAAGAACAGAGCTTAATAAGGAATGGGAGAGAAGGACAGAAATACACACCAAGATTTGGTGCCAGCTCTTCCAGGCAGACAGAGTGAGCTCTGCCTTGTGTGGTCACCTTTTAAACTGTTAATTATTCCTCCCCCTTGCTAATGCTAAGGGGAGGGGCCCCAGCTGTTATTGGTTATCCCACCAATGGTGGAGGCCAATGGTGAGGCCTGTTTGGAATATCCGGGCCCAAGGGAAGGTCCCGGAAAGAGAAACTGGGACCGCAAGGTCTTGCAGCCATGTTGTCTGTCGGCCATGTTGTGGCTTGTCTTCTCCTCATTTCCCTGACTAACCTGCCTCAACTCCCCCCTCAGAGAGTTCATGCCCTTGAGAAATTTTAAATGTTTTTCTCTTTATCCCTTTTTCCTTCTCACTGCCTCCCTACTAGTCCAGGTCCTTATTCTTTGGCCTACATTTTGATGACCCTAGTTCCTGTACTACTGAAGGGCTCTTGTTCAACTCTGTCTTCAGTCTTGTGAGCTGCTCTTTCAATAAATTGCTATTTTGGCTTGAATTGGTCAGAATCACCAGACAACCAAAGAACTAATAAAACAACAGCTTGCAATGATCTATGTTACTTCTGAACTTATGCAGCATTTCCTGGCTTACCCACCTACTAATCTTTAGTATTCGCTTCCTTTTATTAGGTAATAGTCTGTTTGTATGTATGTCTTGTCCCTCTAAATCAGGGGTTCTTAACCTTTTGTGTTCCACAGACCCCTTTGCCAGCCAGGTGAAAACCACAGACCCCTTACTAAGTCCACACTATGCTGTGTATTATTTAATAAATATATCACACCCACACCAACACATCCCCACAAGAATAATGCTTGTTTTTGAATTTCAATTCAAGCTCACAGCCTCCTCACTAAGAACACCTGCTTTAAATAGAATGTGGTCTTCGCAAGAGTGTTGGACCTTGTTCTATCCACTCGTGGATATTATTCAGCACCTAGCAGTGCCTTTCACATAGGAAGTACACAATACATATTTATTTATTGCTGCACTTTCTTCTTTATCACCAGGTACTCCTCAGTCACATCAAACATCTCCATGGAGGCATCAGAGAAAGTGCTTAGTTTTACCTGCAGCTATGGTTCTATCCCCATAATTGGGAGCTAAAAGAAGACCCAGATAGACAAGTTTATATCCTGCTTTCAAATCAGGCTCTCAGCCTTCTGATGCCCCATGTCATATAGCAAAGCTTGTGGAAACTGTTGCTTGTTCATCTCCTCTCCCACCCACCCTGGGTACTCACTCCAGGCTTGTCCATGAGGACAAAGTCCCAGTAGTAAAGGGGCCATGGATAGGGCAAATCATTATTTTATTCAATCATAGCAGTATCAATACTGAGTATTCTGGTGTGTGCTTATAAGTACATCTTTCTTTGCATGAAAGAGAAAGAGAGTAAAAATTAGATTACCATGTGTATTATTCAGAACTTGTTGAATGCAAGTGAAGAAACTCAATTCAGACTAATCTAAGTCAAAAAGGAAAATGTATTAGCTCATGTAAACTTGTCACAGAGAGGTCAGTGTGGAGCGGGTCTCAGGGACAAGGGAATCGGATACCAGGGTTAATCCAGTGTGGATTGCCTGCACTGTCTCTGACGCTGTGGTGGCAACAGTGGAGTCTTACCAAAGGAAGGGGTATTAGGGCTAAGCAGACAATGGCCAGGGCCCTCACACCATGTTAAAAATTGTTCCTTTGGTGTCTTCTTACATTTTGCAAATGCTTCCAACATAGTAGCACACAGAGAAAAGCACACAGAAACTGTGGTGCTATGCTTGTATCCTGAGCCTGGTGCCTGCCATTAACAGGTCACCCATTGCCTGTGCTGAGGCTCTAGGTGCCCTGGGCTCCTCATCTGGTTCTCTGCCTTCCCACTAGTGATCTCTCTCCTCTCCTGATCCGTCTGGTGGCTTGGTTCCAAGGGATGCCTAGCTTTGCTTTTGTTTCTGCTCCTGGAGAACAATGACTTCAGATTACCCTAGACTCAATACGCCCAGCGGGCCATTCTCCTCCTCTTACTCAGCCATGCTCCCAGGACCCTTCACCCTATCCTAGGTCAAGCACCCCTGGAAAGGGAAAGCCCTCTTTCGCAGTAGACATTCAGGAAACTGATCATTTTTGACACGTTTTGAAATTTATTCACATTTTTTGAACTAAAGTATACCCTATGGAAACCAACACTAACCAAGTTGCCCCTGAAATATAGGGAGGCATCCTAAAGGTGGGACGTCCCAGAGAGCTGTATTTGGGGCACTTAGTATATTCACCTAAGAGTTTGTTTAGGAGACACCACTGAATTGAATACCACTAAGACTGTTACATCCACGGAGTTAGTCTGATGCAGTGCAGCCTGAGAAGTGACACCTGTCTCTTTTGTGTGCCCAACCTTTCTCCAGAAAGCTGTGCTTCCTGCTGACTCTACACAGGGAATTCAGTACTTGAATCTTCCAACCATCACCTGGAGCAGTAAGTACTTCCGACAGCCTCAGAAAGTATCTACCACTGGAGCTCCAGAGCCTGTAATAGATTGTGAGGGAGAAATGAGAAAGCTGGGCTCTTCAGATAAGCCTTGCTTGTAACAAGCCCCCTAATTTTACTGCATAATTATTTTAAATCCACTGATAATTTGTACAATTTTCCTGTAAGTCATTCACACACAATTTCCTCTCATGCAACACTTGGCTTTTCTAATACATACTTATTAATGAGAGCTGTGCTTCTCAAGTGTAAATGCTTTATATATGTTAAGACTCTTGGCTTACATATAAAAGGGTTCTGAGTAAGATAATACAGAGATCTTTTTCTCTACAATTCTCTTACGTAAAGAATTCACTAGATTGACCAAAATAGACTGATGCATCAATTTCTGTGCTCACTTGTAACAAAGAAGTGATTAGTTAAGACACAGAAAAATACAATCCATGCAGTTAAAAGAGCAGACTGACTTTGCCCAACATAAAGATGAGACAAAAGAAACTGTGTGAAAAGATATACAAAGTATTTTTTTAATCAAGCCACTGAGATTCCATTAAGCAATATATTTTTCTTATAACGAGAACTCTCTTGACTCAAGTGGGCAGTGGTGACCTCTTTGGCCTTTCGCACCTATAGAGAAAGATGGCTTTGCCATAAACTGTCATATTGCACAGGCACTGTGATGAGTGCCCAAGCTTGCCCTTAAAGGACTCTGGATTGTGTTTTATTTTTTCAATGAACCAAAGGGAATAAACAAATCATTCTGTGAGAGCACCTCCTCCATCCTTGAGGAATTCTTTCTGCCAAGGCTCTATTTAGTAGTTACCTTTTCCAATTTATTTAATGCTATCTCAGGGTTCCAACACTGCTAATTTTTCTCCCATTTGTGATCACTTTAACCACAGGGAATGAAATATTCTGCTTCTTGCCCTCTAGGATATGCTCAGCTTTATTACAAAGTTCTTCCAGGGAAGGGAAAAAAATTCTTTGAAGAATCTGTATCCTCCCTGCTATTATACTCAAACCCATTCAATTGTTAATTCTGTCACAGGCTCAGGAAAGTACCCCAACCCTTCTTGATTCTCTGTGCAGGAGAAAATGCACTTGTGAAAAGGCTGACCTTAGGATGGCTCATTAATGCTCAGTCATGGTGAGGACCTTCTGTAGGTCATTCCTGTTAAGAAAAAAACACACATGCACACACTCACCCTGATTACTGCAGAACAGCTCTGATTGCAGTTTACATACTGAGCCAGCTGTTTCCCCAGAATGTTTTATCCAGCATCCTCTCTAGACAATGAATGAAAATGACTTAGGTTGGAAAAGTGCATTAGCTTTTGATTAAAGATTGGATGAGGGCCAGTTAAAATTTTAAATCTAAATTAGTTTGCTGACTCAGGCTCTTTAGCAGCATAATGGACAGTCTTCAAAGCTGTCATTGAAAGGGTTTCTGGTAACTGATGTCTATAGAAATTAGTTGAAATATAATTCACTGAGCTACTTAGCTTTCATCTAAAACAGAATATATAATTTCAAAGAATTCAGCTGATCTCTTTAAATGTTAAGGTACATTTTATAAAGAAGCTAGAGCTTAAATATTTTGAAGAAAGGAAACCTCCAGTAGCTTTGTGACTACATTATTTTACCCTTTTGAATACTGTATTTAGCTTTATTTATTGCATTTAAAGTGCAGCTGGAGTCAACAATCTGCTGATAACAAAGTTTGGAGTGGTTTGTGGGAGGTTCTCAGGATGTACCAGAGACTAATTTGATTTGAATTTTATTTTTAACTCTGAGTCCTTTCTGAACTCTGCCTTCTCATTTTTGTCTTTTTTTTCTCAGTGCCAAAACCAGACTGTGTATTTGCAAAACCCTCCCCAGAAAGCCTGGATACAGAAAGGCCACTGAAACTCCCCTGACCTTGAGATGGTTTCATAAATCAGGACCAATGACCCTCAGCCTTTAGGTTGTAGCCTGAGATGTGTCGGCTCTCCTTTTGCAATGATCCTAGCAGTGAAGGTGTTCTCTCTTCTGTTTCTCATGAGAGAATGTAAATGCTATATTTTAGCTTTCCTTCCCAGGCCAGTAGTATCTTGTGAAATTTAGGAGATTGCAGCATCGCAGGAAAGGGATCACAATGATGACTACTTTAGAAAATGAGTGAGTTCTTTGGCATCAACTCTCTGTTGAATGTTTCTTGCATAACTTGTCTTCCCAAATAGATTGTGAGTTCCTTGAGGGCAGCAACTGTATCTTTTACTCCTCTCTGATCTCCCCAGCCACTCCCCTGCCCCACAATTCCAACGATCAGTTACCAAGCCATTAAATTTTTTCCTGCATTGTGTATTAGATGACTTTTAGGGCGTCCACTCAATTCACAAAGACTACTGCCCTCTCTTGAAATCAGTCCTAGAAGCCATACTTGTTCTATATGACTCTTTCCATGGCAATAGCTGATTACAACAGTTAAGGACAATTGATACAAGCTGAGCCAATCAAATTCTTTCTTTCTCCTCCTCTCTCTCCCTTCCTCTCTCACTCTGTCTTTCTCTCAAGGATTTCAAACTAGATTCAGAAACAGCCCTTTTTTCTCTGCATGTGGTAAGAACTGTAACCCATGAACTCAGAAGCTATAGGGAGGCAATATTCTACCAAGTAGAGAGAGAAGAAGAGGAAGCCAGTTTGCACAGAAAGAAGGAAATAGTAAACACGCAGAGAAGCAGATACAGACTCAGGGAAGCCTGACACTTCTCCAGTTAGATTCCAGCGGGTTTAGAGGCCCAGATGCATTCCTGTCTGGAAGCATCATGATCCTTTTTTGTAAACCTATAATAACTACTACCACCCTTTTTGCAAATTAGCTCAAATTGTCTTTTGCTTTTGAAAACAAAAGAATTCTAACTGATAAAAAAAATGTCTGTTCTGCATAGCTTCCTTTTCCTCCTCATCGTCATGGCCCTCTTCAGATCTCCTTTGCCCCATGTATGAATTATTGCAGTCACCAAACTGGTCTCCGTACTTCCTGGAAGTTGGTCCCCACCAATCTACCTGGCACACCATGGAGCAATTAGCATTCCTGAAACAGCACTCAGCCTGTGCCTTTTTCCAACATGTAAACCTACGAGGCTACCCACTGAATCCAGGATCAAGTTCACACTTCTCAGCCTTGCATATAGGACCCCATAGGCCTTTCTCACCTTCTGATCTATTGATTTTCAATAGGAAGCAAACCCTAGCCGTTGGTCTACCTCATCCTTGGAACAGTACTTACTCATGTTGTTTCCCCCACTTTGGTTACCCTCCTTCCACTCACTCACAGCCTATCCCTTTCTAAAAGCTCAGTTCCAGTCCCACTTTTTCTGTGATACCTTTTGCTGACCACTTCAGAACTCCAGGAACATTTATTATTTGAACCACACTTCTTAACATTTAAATATACATGGTTTCCTATGCATTTATTTTGTTCCTTTGCTAGTTTATAAATTGCTTGATTATAGGGCCTGGGTCTTATATTCTTTGATTTTTCCTGCACTGCCTACAAGGATACTATATTCTTGCTAGATTCTTAATAATGTTTGTTGAATGAAATCAGGAAATGAAGGGGGACTGCCTTACTAGCTTGTACCTTCAGGACAAACTCTTGCAGAGAAGGAATTAGCAGAAACATTGAACATTTAGTATCTTCCAGGTACCATGCCAAGTGTTTTATATGGTTTGTATACCTCATTTAATTCTTTCAACAACCCTATTAAATAGGTATGATTATTATCTTCATTTTACAGATGACGAAACACAGGCACATGGACATAGGTCCAAGACCATGTCTGCAGAAGGAGATAGAGCCATAATTCCAACCATGATCTATTTGGCTCCTAAATCTACACACATTCTGCTCTATCACCACACATCCCATACCCAGTTGTTATTGCTCTCTTTCTTGCCTGTTCTTCCTGTAATTATAAACTCTCCAAAGGCAGAAATCTTGTCTTAATATGTCATAAAGCCTCACTAAATAGCTCTTGAAGAAAATATAGAAGAAGAGAAGGAAAGGGAAAAGAAATTTTGAGTGGTGCTTGCCCTGCTCCTAAGCTTGTCAAGGTTCACTTGCAAGGGAATTGGCTAACAAATACGACTCATCTTTCTGAACCCTATTCCCAATGTCATTGATCCCTGTCCTCTGGGTAGCTGATAGTAGATAATAAATAGTCTTTTGCCCCCATGTCTTTTGGCCAGGGTTCCTTGGCTTCCAGCCAGCTCCTTGATTGTTTTGAATAGATAGTATGACCTTCCTTTCTGCCTGGCATACACGGAACTATGGCCTCTGTTAGCCATCAAGAATCCAGCTGAAAAGCAGAATAGGGGACTCTATGATTCACTCTACCCAACCCCCTATACCCCTGACTGGTTACTCGAAGGGATGACTGGTTACTATAGAATGTGGTTGGTGGCATAGTTTTAAGGGTGGACAGGTAATCTCAAGATACAGTTCCTGAAATTACATTTTGAAGATTATTTCTTTTGGCTACAACCTCTCCCACCCACCAGATCTCATTTCCTTACCTCTAGAGTTGTTGTAAAAATTAAGAAAGCTAATGCATATAATATGCTTAGCACAGTACCTGCCACTCAATAAATAGTAGCTAGTAGCTACTACTAGTAGCAGCAGCAGCAGTAGTAGTTGTTGTAATAGTAGTAGTACTAGTAGTACTAGTACTAGTATTAAAATGCATGATCTCTTGGAAAAAAGTAGTGTATTAAGTCAGGATCAGTCATGAGCTATTTGAGGGGATTAGTTTACTAGCCTTTTCAAGATGTTTCCCAATAGGAGGGCTTATTAAGTTCAGGGACATGTAGAGATGACAATCTGCAGATTTGGGGGTCTGAAAATGAGGCGTACTGGGTATCCAGGTGCATCGTGAGGAAACAAGGGGAAACTAGGGCAGGGCCGAGTACGGTTTGGTGAGAACCCTGCGGTTTGCAAGTGATGGAAAGCTAATTCAGACTAGTTTAAACTATAGAAGGGATTTATTGGAAAGGTACTAGGTAACTGCAGGATCGAGGAAGCAGAGTATTGCCCCTCACTCTCAATTCTCCTGAATTCTCCATGCCTTTATTCTTTCATTCTGCAAATAGAATTTCTCTCCATGGTGGTCATGATAACCAACAACTTTCCTTAAGTCTCATCTTTATGGCTCTGTGATCTAAAATACAAGGCTTCAAAACCCACAGCTAACTAACATCATACTCAATGCTGAAATGCTAAAGGCTTTCCCTCTAAGACCTGGAACAAGAAAAGGATGCCCAATGTCACCACTCTTATTTAACATTGTATTACAAGTACTTTTTTGAGTACTTAAGCAAGAAAAAGAAGTAAAAGGAACCCAAATTGCAAGGGAAGAAGTAAAACTTTCACTATTTGCAGATGGCATGATCTTATATATAGAAAACCCTGAAAAATCTACAACAAAGCTTCTAGAGCTGATGAATGAGTTCAGTAAAGTGGCAGGATATAAGATCAACATGCAAAAATCAATAGCATTTCTGTACACTAATAATGAGCAATCTGAAAAGGAAATCAAGAAAAAATTCCACTTTCAATAGCAATGAAAAGAATCAAATATCTAGGAATAAACTTAACTAAGGATGTAAAGTACTTATACACAGAAAACAATACAACATTGTTAAAGGAAATCAAAGAAGACCTAAACAAATGGAAGAATATTTCATGTTCATGGAATGGAAGACTAAATAACATTAAGATGTCTATCCTACCCAAATTGATGTACAGCTTTAATGCAATCCCAATAAAAATTACCACAGCAGTTTTTACTGAACTGGAAAAACTAATTTGAAATTTATTTGGAAGGGTAAGGGACTCTGAATAGCCAAAAACATATTGAAAAAGAAAAACGAAATTGAGGAACACACTACCTGACTTAAAAGCATACTACAATGATGCTTTACTTTTAGGCTTGAATAATACTTACCAAACTTTGTCTTAAGATATTTAGTTTTAGAACTGTTCAAATTTAAAACAAGAGATTTATATATATATACTTAATAAAATACTTCTATGTGTAATATACAAATTATTAAATTACTTAAGTATGCAA
>JAQZBX010089576.1:0-12617 GCA_029593785.1 Cabassous unicinctus
AAAAAAAAAAAAAAAGAACCATTCATGTGATGTGACTCCATTTCTCTTAATCCACCCATGGAATAATCTGATCCAGGGCCCATTGGAAAATTAGGTCCGTTAGGTCCAGGAGGTACTACATTCGTTAAAGTATACATGTTGTCTCCAGAGTTGGTTGAATCTGCTGGGCTAGGCATGATGGGTGTTCCTGGTGGCCCTCCACCTCCTGGAGGAACTACATAATTCCCAGGAGATGGTGAGGGATATGGTATTGAATTGGCATTTGTTGGGTTTGGCCAAGGCCTACTACCACCTGGACCCATGTTCATTCCAGGCATTCCAGGGCCACTGAAAGCATTCAGTGGGGATCTCATTGCATCTCCATAGTTCAGTGGTCCTGAAGGCACCATTCCCCTTGGAGGAGTCATTCTCTGCATTGGCCCACCCATGTTTGGATGTCCTTGTCGAGCTGGGTCCATTCCACTGGGAAGTGGAAGTCCTTTCACTGCCTGACTCTCTGGGACATGTCCAAGTGCCTGGTTAGGTATCCTCAGTGGGGACCTTGGACCTCCAGGGCACCGAGGTAACATCAAGGGATAATCACAGAAGGCTTTTGCTTTACTTCAGTGTTCACATATTCCCCATCTTTCTGGAGCTGCACAGTAGAGATCCCAAAAAACTTTGGTTCCCCCAGAGTGATAATTTTTCCCGTCTTATCTCTGATAAAAATATCTTGGCAGATATTTGAGCTCCTACACAGAGCAGATATTCATATACATAGTGCTAACTTCTCCTAGGCCTGGCTGTAGGATGGCATGGCACTGCAGTTACCCTTGCCTTTGGAAAAGCCATTATTTTTAACACAAGGCAGGCTGTGCTCACTGGCGTTAACAGTGACAGACCAGGCAGTGGGAAGGCGGGAGGGCTACATCAGTTCTTGTCCCAGGGGTGTTCAGATCGCATACCCCAATTTTTGGCTCAGAAATATGTACACCTGAATTTCAGGTTATTAACTCTCACAGGCTAAGAATTTTAGGGATTTTTTAAAATAAGGTAATGTGTCTTCTCCTTTTCTAAGGCTCTTTGGCTCAGAAGAGGTTTCCAGCTCTAATTACTCATGTGAAATCACTTCCACTCAAAGCTGATTAAAGTTGGGGACAGTAAGAGTTTGCTAGCAAAGGAGAAGTTAGAAAGTAAACTTCTGTAAGGTGGGCCGTACTCTGCAAAGCACTCATCTTCCATGGCTGACCTGTAGATACCAAGAATGGTTGGCTTCCCAAGCTGGAAAGATGGCTCTTCCCGGGTGTCACTGCAGAGGCAGGGGGAAGCTCCAGCAACAGCTTCCTCCAGCCCAGAACGCGGTTTAGAAAATACAGCTGACTTCTCTGAGAAAAACAAAACCAACCTTGTCTCACTCTGGTCATGGAAACCAAGTTGGCACCTCGTTATCGCCTTGTTAGCAAGGGCAATCTGCTGTTGTGGACAAACCTGGTCGGAAGGGTTGGCCCTGAGTGGGCAGGGTTTTGAGTTAAGCTTAATTGCTCTTCTAAAGCTCAGCTACTTAATACACACAAGTTGAAATCTATCATCAGACTCTTGACCATCCTTCTCTTCCTTTCATATTCGTGCCTCTGTAGACCATTAGTGCCTCCCATCTCTGCTGTGCCCAGACCACACTGGAGCCACCCAGGCTTGCCTACAACCAGCTCAACCCCCCAGAGGAGAAAGGGCCTATGTAACCACCTTTAACTTTGACAACCCCACCTTTCAATCCCTACCACCAATAGCTTAAAATGCAGCCAGCCTCTTCTGGATGCAGAAGGGCTGCTTATTGGGTAAAAGTGGTGTCTCTTTAAAACTTATAGCAAATTCTTGATTTTTTACACTAATGGGAAAGAGCAACCCAAAGTCATTTTTAGCTGGCCATTAAGTGTTTTGTACTCGCATTTGAGTGTGGGTCCGCCTGATGTTGTAGGAACTTGCTTCAAACAGAACAGTGAAGCAGTCCGTGAGGACATATGGGAGGAGGGCTGAGAAGCTACGTCCTTTACTGCCCCTGTGTTCATTCTCTTCTTTTTAGAGCACACTGGGGCTTGAATCCCAAGTCTGCGCTCAACTGCAGTGAATGTTGGACAGTAGGTCGCCTAATCTTGCTGAGCTTTAGTTTCTTGCCCTGCAAAACTGTCTGGGTAAAAATTACCTACCCCTTAGTTCTGATAGATTAAATGAGAGAACACAGGTTAAGTCCTGGTTATGCCATAGCATCACAGGAAATGGGAGCCATCTCTCTCGCTCACCCTCCTCCCCAGCCTCACAGCTCCTCCCTGACCCCTGCGGCTCCCTCAGACCAAATGCAAAGCACAAATCTAAGCACAAGCTCTCTTTCCTCAAACCTTCCCCAAAGTGGGAAAGACATACCATGCACTTTCCATTTCTCTTTCCGTTCCTCACCTCCACCCCAGACTTGCTCTTTGCTTCATTATCATTGGGCTGTTACTGGAAGAGTCTGTGACAGTGAAGAACTTGTCTTAGTGTCCCAGCTTTGCAGTTTCCACCCCACACTTCCATAGGCATGCTGATGGTACAGCCTGGATAATCCAGAAATACGGTCTTACAAAAAGAGCCACATACCCCAGACTTTCTGGGAATGCCTGTCCCCTTTTTAGACCCTGTGTCCTGATTTTTGGTCCAGAAAATACCACAAGAGTCTGTGAGAGCCTACTGTCACCTACTACCTCAAATTCAGATTCTTCACTTGTAATGCTTTTGGTTATTCCTTATACTAGTTGGGTCTGAGAGCTGGATTGAATGGAGTATGATTCTTGTTGCTTTTGGATGTGAAGTGAGGACAGGATGAAAATGTGTTTGGCACACATATACCCACAATTCACTCTCCATGCAATTTTAAAGCCTGCCTTTATTTCCTTAATACTAGAGCATACAGAATTCAGAGTAGTTTGATAAAGAAAAGAATCGTCAAAGAGTGTGTGACTGCACAATCAATGAGATCACTGTAGCTACTGTTTTTCATGGCAAAAAAAGATAAATTGGTGGCAAATGGGCATGTAAAAAAGATTATTGCAACCACTTAGTGTTTGGTTCTAAGGGTTTAGTTAAATTATGGCACGTGTCTACATATATGTATATACATGTATGATAAACGTGTATTTATTACCATGAAAATAGTGTTTAAAAAAGTATATTTTAAGTAGGAAATAATTATTTTAGAGAAAACAATCATATCTATATATATTTATTCATTCTCTTAAGATTAGTCCAATTGGCTGCACGTAAATCATTCATGATAATTGTCTATGGATGAAGGAATGTAGTTGGGTGTTGTTTTTTCTTTTCCTTTTTTCTTTTAATTATGTATATTTTCTTTTCTTAAATTAATATGTATTAATTCTGTAAGTAAAGAAAAACAAAGCACTGAAAAAAAAAACTGCTAGAGCATACAGATTTTCTCATTTCATAAATTTTTCTTTTAAACATTGACTTTACCAAATTCAAAGTAGTGTTTACCTTGGCAGTGATGGGAAGAGTAGGTACCCAAGGGGAGTTTAGTGCATTTGCATGTTTTCTGTCTTGAGCTTAGCACTGAGTAAACAAGGATTCATTTGGTGATTCTTTATACTTTTTGGAATGTCTTAAAGATTGCATAATAAATAGAAATTTAAACATCAAGAGTAAATGGTTACTTAACATTTCATTTTATAGATATGTGATCATTTTTTACTCAGCTTAAATCCTGTTACTAGATATTTGTAATTTTCATTTGAGCTCTTAAATAATGTAGCACTAAACATCTTCGGATACCAAGCTTTGTTTCTCTGCTCATTTTCTTAGATTTATAGAATAGAATTATTGGGTCAAAGGCTGAATATATATTGAGCACATATCACGAGACTACCTTTTAACAAAGCTGTATGAATTTACACTATCATTGACATGGACCTTTATCTCACCAGCACTAAGTGCTCTTATTTTTTAAAAAATATATGTTTGCTCTATTGCTAGGCAAATACTTGTTTCTGATAGTTTTAATTTGTATTTCTTTGGTTATCAGTGAGGTTGAAAATTCTGTCATGTAATAATTTTTCTGTTGGAGTTTGGTTTGTATGTGTGAGCACAGGCGTTTGCAGATCCACTTGTACCTCCTCTGTGAGAGGGGACCACATATAAGCAAAGAGACAGTCCCTTCCCCTCTCAGTGAAAACCAGCTGTGCAGCTAGCTCTTTGTCTTCTTGCAGTGCCGCCAAGCTCCTGGACAAGAACCCGTTCCCGGTCAGTAACGCGAACCCTCTGCTCCCGTCACCTGCCAGCCTCCAACTGGCTCAACTGCAAGCCCAGCTCACCCTCCACCGGCTGAAGTTAGCACAGACGGCTGTCACCAACAACACCGCGGCCGCCACGGTCCTGAACCAAGTCCTCTCCAAAGTGGCCATGTCCCAGCCTCTCTTCAACCAGCTGAGGCATCCGTCTGTGATCAGTGCCCCCCATGGCCCTACAGGGGTTCCCCAACATGCTGCAACCATACCCAGTGCCCGTTTTTCCTCTAATGCAATTGCCTTCTCACCCACGGGCCAGACCCGAGGCCCGGGACCCTCCTTGAGCCTCCCCAACCAGCCCCCGGGTGCCATGGTGATGCATCCTTTCAGTGGGGTGATTTCTCAGACCCCTGCCCAGCCAGCAGTCATCTTGGGCCTCGGCAAGTCTGGGTCAACCCCTGCTACAGCCGGGTTCTACGAGTATGGCAAGGCCAACTCCGGCCAGGCATATGGCTCTGAAATAGATGGTCAGCACAGCTTCCTGCCAGTCTCGGCCCCTGCCTCGGGCAGTGTGAACTATGAAGGACACTATGGCCACACGGTTCAAGAAGGCCAAGCTGCCTTTCCCAAAGACCTCTACGGACCCAACTCCCAAGGGTCACATGTGGCAGGCGGATTTCCAGCCGAGCAGGCAGGGGGCATGAAAGGCGAGGTGGGCCCACTGCTGCAGGGGACAAACAGCCAGTGGGAGAGCCCCCATGGATTCTCTGGCCAAACCAAGCCTGATCTCCCCACAGGCCCCAACCTGTGGCCTCCACCCCCCAGCCAGCACTATGAGCTGTACAACCCCGAGGAGCCCACAGCAGACAGGACCCCTCCTTCCTTGGGGGCCCGGCTTATCAACAACAAGCAGGGTTTCAGTGGTGCCCGGCGGGCCCAGGAGGAGCAGGCCATCCTGTCCGTGCGGCCCCTGCAGGCCCACGAGCTGAATGACTTTCATGGGGTGGCCCCCCTCCACTTGCCACACATCTGCAGCATCTGTGACAAGAAGGTGTTTGATTTGCAGGTGAGTCGTCCAAGACAGGCTGGGGGCACAGCTGCAGCCTTGCCACCACAACCCCAGCTCTCTCTGCTCGTGGATAAGGAACTGTGACATTTGGGGATGGGGTAACAGAATTTTGTCATCTGAATTTTTCAGGCCTAGTCCCTTGCTGTCAAGCAAGTAAGAGATTATTACCC
Source organism: Cabassous unicinctus (assembly GCA_029593785.1). Taxonomy (NCBI): domain Eukaryota; kingdom Metazoa; phylum Chordata; class Mammalia; order Cingulata; family Chlamyphoridae; genus Cabassous; species Cabassous unicinctus. The sequence continues at coordinate 5,490 of JAQZBX010089576.1, forward strand.
CTGTTTTATAGATGAGAAGACTGGGGCTGAGTGGGATCAAATGCCCCACCTGGATTGCAGAGAAGGGGCTCAGAAACTTGTGTCTTCTGCCTCCTTGATGAGGGCGTTTTCTTCTTTGGTATGCCTAGAAGCTGCTGTCCCTTGAGTACATATATTGTTTTGCATCTGAAAGGGAAAAAGATGGTTAGCAGAATTTTAGGTCAGGGTTAAGAGAGTAATTCTGGTAGGACCAGACAAGTTACTATATAGGGCTTCAGCTTCCCCATCTGTGGAATGGGTCTAGAGCCTCATGGCAGCCTCATGGCAACCTCCTAGCAGGGAAAAAATGCTTTGGGTCCCTACAAACAAAGGTTCATTATAGTACATCCCCAAAGAACAGACTGATGATGCAGTGAAATATTCCAAAGCAACAATTATTGTAATAGCTAACATCTATTGAACCCTTTCTGTGTGCCAGCAATTAGTCTAGGAGGTAAATACTATTATTCTCATTTTGCAAATGAGAAACCTGAGGTCCAGAGAGATGCAACAACATGCCTGCGGCCCCATGGCTAGAAAGTGGCAGAGTGGAGATTCAGATGGATCTGACCCCAACCAGCGCCTGTGCCTCTTGAGCACTGGGCTGCACTGCCTCCCATCTCCCCTCTAGCTTGGAGAGCATAGTAAGGCCCCTGCTTAGTGGGAGTCACAAGTGCATCATTCACCTCTGCTTGGGTCACATCATACAAGTGCATCCCTGTCACTCATCACTCGGGCGGAACACACTCTCACCTCACAGCAGGGGGCTGGCTGACACTGGGGAATGCCGGAAGATTTTGTCTCTCCTAAGCCTTTTCTAAGGCTTTGCAACTCATTGTGAGTCCACCTGGCTGATTCTCCTACCTGGGTGCAGAAATGGCTGGAGAAGAGAGAGTGGGAGGTGGGGTGGTGCTGTAGGCCAAGGCCCCACTGGGAGAGGAGAGGGGAATCCAACTTGAGAGTCTGGGCTCCTCTCCAAGATGGGTGTGGGCTAGGCGGATATCGGGCTTGCGGAGGCAGAGCACCACGGTGAGGCAGGAGCAGGGGAGCAGCCGGGTGGGGACAGGGCTGAGGAGGGCCAGTGAGATGTGCAGAGGGGGGCTGGCCTGGCTCCCGGGCACTCCTTGCTGCCGGGACTCCTGCACTCCCTGCCCCCCACCCTCCCGGCCTTCCCATGGACTGTCCTCCGCCTTCCCACAGGCTCGGTTCTCCTTTCGTCATTTTTCTTTCCTTCTGGCCTAGGATTGGGAGCTGCATGTGAAAGGGAAACTGCACGCTCAGAAATGCCTGGTTTTCTCTGAAAAGTAAGTGCTGTCCATGAGAAGAGGTTCACACAGACGCTCAACAAATGTTCGTTGAGCATCTAGTGTTGTTACACTCTGTTCGTTTTTGTTTTTTTTTAATTTAAAAAAATTTTTTGAGGTACCAGGGCTGGGGATCAAACCCAGGACCTTGTACATGGGAAACAGGCTCTCAACCCACTGGAGCTCCATCCATTCCCCACGCTCTGTTCTAGGTGCTGGGGAAACAGCAGAGAACAAAACAGGCAGGATCCCTGTCCTCAAGGAGCTTATACGCTAATGCTGGGAGAGAGACAATACACAAACTACATAAGTAAATTGTATAGCATCTTATACACTAAGGAGAAAATAATATCAGGGCAGAGGCAGGAAGTCGTGGTGCCGGGGGCGGGGCTGGTCCTTGCATCCTGTCTAAGGTGCTCTGGAACGGCCTCGTTGAGGAAGGACAGAATGAGCCAGGTGGCTGTCTGGAGAAAGTACTCAGGGCAGAGGGAACAGCAAGTCTGACAGCTCTGCAGTGGGAACAGACCCGGGATGCTCAGACGCAGCAGCCCTGGCAGCTCCGGAGCGCTCAGGGTTGTGAGGACTTTACCTTTATTTTGGAGCCTGAACTGGGGCCCTTGGAGGGTTGAGCAAAGGGGCCATTGAACGGCACTCTGGTGGGGAAGGGGGGCAAGGGCAGAAATTCAGGGACTAGCGGCAGTGGGGGCGGGGGGGGGGCGACTGCCCTGATCCAAGAAGAGAGAAGGGGGTGCCTGGCCCAGGGATGTGGAATGTACGACTGGGGTCAAGTGTGTGGAAGTGCGTGTCTTCAAAGGCCGCTCTCCTGGCTCCCCTCTCTAACCTGCCTCCAGCGCTGGTGTCCGCTGTCTTCTCGCCTCCGCAGAGGGACCGCTGTGTGCCTCCCCCAGCAGCACGGCTGTTTACAACCCCACTGGGAGCGACGGTAAGTGAGGTCCTGCCCTCAGCAGCTCGAAGCAGAAGCCAGCTACCCAGAGGCTCATTATTTAAGAACTTCCCTGGTGTGCCCATTTATAAAGCAAGCAGATCCCAAGTAGACCTTGCAATGTGCTGGGCCTGCTGTCTGAGCCCATTAATATTTTCTGAGATATTTTAGACAAAAAGCTTGGCTGGTCATTAGCATACCAAGCATTTATTGATCACTAATAAAGAGGACATTTTCATTTTTCTCTACCCAATTATGTCCTAATAATGACTCTTGAAGGTAAAGTAAATGACTGAGTTCTCACCTGGTTTGTGTCATTTATCATTTAGATTATGCCTCAAATCTCGGAACATCATATGCAGCCATTCCAGCAAGGTCATTTGCTCAGTCAAACCCTGCATTCCCTTCTGCTTCCCCAGGGACAAATGTGAGTACAGAAGCATTTCCTCCCTTGTTGTCGTCTTCAAAGCATTGGCACCCCTGCTATGTCTGGGCTCTTGTCCCTTGACTAGCAGACGACAGTAAAATGATGATGGTACAGATGTGGTTCTCTGCAGTTCAGGAAAACGTGTCCCCGGTTAGAGGTCGAGAGTTGTTTTATTCAGTCCAGATAGTACTGAAACACACAGATAAAAGCCCAACATACATGCTTAAAATGGAAAGCACTTGTAGACTTTCTGGCATTCGGCCCTGGTTTAGAAAAAAGGTTTGAGATTTTTTGGTCTTTCTTAAAAGACTTTTTGATGTTTTATTGAAATGGGCCATTTCCCACAAGAAGGTAATTCTGAAACTTGAAGCAGAAAGAGAAAACATGTTTAAAAGGAGTCACCACGTAGTAATAGCATTTGTAGGTCTCTTGGGGGAAATGGTTGCTGCTGCGTTTTAGATATTTATGTATATAATTTTCAGTTCTATTTGCTTTCTTCTCTCTCTACGACAAGCACTTTAGGTCCCCAAAGCGCTAAAGCTTCGTTCCTCCTTTTTCCACTCAGTGAGAAACAACTCCCTTTCTTCATGGCTCGCTGTCTCTTTTCCACTGCTTTCCCCGCTTTTCCTGCCGTTTCGGTCCCCCCAGGAGCCATCCTGCTTCTCCTCTCCCCTGGGAGCATGTGGAAGGTGGGAGGCGGTGGGAGACACAGAACCCACGATAAAATGCATTTGGCTGAACCCTACCAGAGGACGCATGTTTGGGTGTTTTTGCCTGTGCGTGTATTTTGAAAATTTGTGATGTGAGCAGCTGCAGCCTCTTTCTCTTCTCATGCAATGAGCTCGTGCTCAGGAGAGCTGGCCTCCACGTGCAGCCCTCCACGTGTCAGGGTATTTGAACAACACGTCAGAAGAGCAAGATGTGAGGTGTAGGTTTGAGGCCCTGGGGGATGAGTGAGTGGACGGGTAAGGAGGTTCATGATAGGAAATGAGGCCTGCTTGGTCCGAGCTTTCTATTTATGTGTGTCTGTTTATTTGTGATGTTTAATGGGAGAAGTGCTTCAGGAAAAAGCACCAGTCAGAGGTCCAGGTTTCAGTGGAAGGGAATTTTGATGTTTCCCTCTCTGACCTCTCTCTGCTCAGAGCCACAGCCATGTCATTGGCAGCTTTGGGTCTGTCCCAGGTGAGTAGACTATGGCTGGATAAAGCGAGGCCTGGTCATTTGTCTTTGAGCACTGACTACTGATGACCTGACCTTGTGCCTGGATGGCGGTGTTGGCATCTCCAGCTGAAGCACAGAGAGGCTAAGTACTTTGCCTAAGGTCACACAGCTGGTTAATAGTGGTGTTGGGATTTGAACCCAGGCAGCCTGGCTCTAGAGTCCTTGTCTTTAACCACAGAGCAAAATGCTGCTCCTCTCTGAGGATCTCTGGGGTCTCTTCCTCGTGATTCTTCTCTTTAGTAAACCACCTGCCCTTACCCCCACCTAAGGCTGCCTTGTGGGTGGCAAGGACTCCTTGGCTCAGCCAATCATGGAGCTAAGTGAAGGGCGCAGTCAGATCCAGCATCTGAGTTCTTCTGTGCTCATGACGGCGTCTGCCAAGGTAAACTCAGACGTGTAGAGGCATTTTCTGCAGACCTGGTGGAGGGGGAGGATGTCATCTGACTGCTTTATTGTTATAAGTTCTGTGAAGTCTTCCTGGTCACAGGAGCCTTCCCCAGGATGTCTGGGGGACAAGGACAATGCCTGCCCTGGCTGGTCCGTTACATTTTCCAAGTCAAATTCTGGTCCTCCTGATGGCCATTTCTGGCTAATGAAATTGAATGCGGGCAGGTGAGTCTCTCTTTGGAAAAACCTGAAATACAAAAATATTAACCTTTGAAGACAAGCTTAGAAATGAAGAGCTTATATGCTACTGAAAGATATTTTTCAAGGCTCCTTTAAGTAGCAGGACAGTCCCTTAGAGGAATTATTGATTATAAGCAGATACGTGTGTGGGGAGGTATATTGCATATATATTTCTATTGTTTTCTGCTTACAAAATTTGTTTATTGTGAAATTCAAATGGAAAGGAATTACTTAATGTGAGTGAAATTCCCCTGTGATCCCACTCCCAGCCCCCATAGAAAACCTGTGAACACTTTGATGTGTTTTCCTCTAGAAGTGTGTTCTAGTCTTGTGCCAGGGCTTTTTCTATCTGACTCTGTTCACATGTGTTTTTTCAGAAATGCGTTTTGTTGAGTGAAAACCAGGCATGGCCAGGATTCTGTTGGCATAAGATTTTAATTATTTGGGGAGCAAACAGCAGTTTTGAACCTCCATTGTTTGTAAAGCAGGAGAACAAATTGACATGGGGCTCTGAGAATGAGCCTTCAGAACATATCTGAACTGTCAGAAAATCTAAGGTGACCACAGAAACCGTGTGCCACCACCACGAAGCCCTTCTGGCCAAGAGCCTTGGCTGAGTGTAAACTCGCCTCCACTCCGCGGGAGCCCACGCCTTTTGTCTCCGTATTTGTTTGTCAGAGATGGGGCACTGAGCTGACATGTTTGCTGGTGGTGGGGTGATTTGTGTCTGTCCCATCCTCCCCAGGGTCCCAGGAAGGGGGCATTCACCTTCACTTAAGCTTCTGCCATTTGTCCGACCCCAGGCATTTTATCCTTGGTTGCCCGAGTCGTCATAAACAGAGTAATCAGGTTTCTGGAAGGGGCCGTCGTGCCTTCTCAGGCTGTAAATAGTTTTCTTGCGCCTGCCCAAGATGCACTTTGCCTGCTGCATGTCCCCATAAAACCACCTTGCAGTCTTCCCAGCTGCCTTGGAGTTTATTTAATGAGCCGCCCTGACCTGGGGAGATGCACATGGATTTTATGGTTTCTTTCTCACCAGGACGCTGCACGCCAGGGAACTTGTATACATAAGGAAACTGAGATACAGGGAAACACGAATGTTTGTGGAAGGTTTAAGTCCTAGTTTGCTCCAAGAATAAAATGTATGCCCTTAGTTAGCTGGCTGTTTTAGAACGGCCGTCTGTCTGTCCTGGCCGCCTGGGTTTGTGGCTCAGGGCACGCTGGGCTCCCGGCTTCCAGTGGGCATGAGGAGTTAGTATTTGATGTGGCAAACGCCAGGTACCGCTTCCGGCTCTGTCACTCTCCCTTTCCCACCAGCAGGTAGGAGCTTGTGCATTTTCCAAGAGCAAAAGAGCCCTAGAGGGGGAGACAGGAGACATGGGTGTTTGGGTTTTTGTTTTCTTCTGTTTTTTTCTTTTCTTTTTACATATCTTAAGTATTTTTTCTTGTAAAAGTAGGACAAATATGGTATAAAAAATTCTAACAGGAACAGAAATATAAAAAATAGATAATCCAACCCTGCAGAGAAAACCAAAGGTAAATGTCCTTTGCCATAACTATGTATCTCTAGCTAGGATATGTGGGCATATTTAGTTAGTAAAAGTATATATATATGTTTTGTAAAATTCAAATCATGCCATAAATTCTGTTATGTGACTTGCTGTTTTCACTTAACATAAGCTCTCAATACATATCTTAATTGATTCCTAGACTTCTTTCCACATTAATACATAAAAACCTATCTTATTTTGTAACACTTTTGTATGAATTTGCCATAACTAACCAGTCCCCAACTGATGCATTTTTCAGTGAGATCTGACTTTTAATCGCATATCTGCCACTATTTAATTGACCACAGATTAAGTCTGGGAACTTCTCCTATGCAGTGAAGGGTGTGGACCAAATGGCCTCCCAGTTTTAACATTTGGTGACTCTGAACTTACGGGGTGGCTGAAGTTGCTCTTCAGGTGAACCACCCAAGTTCGGCAGGCAAGTCAGGCACCAGTAAAAAGTAGGTTCACTCTCAAGCAAAGCTAAAATACTCTATGAAATATTTAAAAGTGTCAGTGAAGGCATCTGTGCCTACCCTCCACGTCAAGCTAGTGTCCAAAGTCATGGACAGCAAGTCCATTTGCTCTCTGCACACCATGTTCAAAGTCAACATTATAAGGAGTAAATATTTGCCCTGGGTTTCTCCTCAGGTGTGTTTAGCTCAAAACCAACAGAGGCCCACAGACTCTGAGCCAAATGAAGCGAGGCCACACCTATAGATCAGTCTGCAGCACAGAAGATTATTTAAAATTGAACTACCTTGTATTGGCCTAGGAAGCACTTTGAGAGATTTCTCTCACTCCTCAGGCCTGTTGCCTTGAGCCACATTTTTATTGCAACTCTGTGAGTTATTTAAACTGAAATTATTCTTTGAACCCACCTGCCAAGCCTGTTCCTACCTGCACCATAGGGCATTGAAAGGTCTCAGAACCTTCATACACAAATCTGTTTGCTCCTTTCACATTTCCACCCATCTATAAAAGAATTGTGGGTGAGTTGAGAGGTCTGGAACCCAGCCACAAGAACCATTTAGAAGT
>JAQZBX010089577.1:0-12621 GCA_029593785.1 Cabassous unicinctus
AGAGATTTTGATCAGAATTTCATTGTATCTATAGATCAATTTGGGGAGAATTTACAGCATGATTTTAGCTGCGGTGAGCAGAGTTCTGTCCAGAGAACCCCACTGTCCTCAGAGGTCTTTCTGAAGCACTGGATCTTGTGGTCACAGTTTGTGGAGCAGGCCCTTCTTGTTCCAGAATCCGAGGAATCCGAGGCTTTCTCGTATGTGCTGTCTCTGGGAACAAAAGAGGGTAATTTAACAGGAGACACCTTGAAGTATGAAAAAGAAAGTTGCCCGAGAGAAACTTTTGGAAGCTTCAGATCAGTTCCATGAGCTTAGAGGTTTTGTTCACTTGGGTTACAATCATAAGCTTCAGTAGAGAGTCGTCTTTGATCTATTCCCTCACCGGCCTCAGCTTCAGAAGCACATGGATAATGTGGTTCCTTCATTCATCCCATGTGGTGCTCCAGGAAAGGCGCCTGTGTTCCAGGCCCCTCGGAGTCTAGGAATACCCTGCAGCAGGGGCAGATGCCACATAAGAAGGGCATATGGCATTTGTTTTTCAAACCTGTTGCCTCAAATTACAAACTCAACAAATATTTCTTAAGGACCTGCTTGGTTTTGTGACTGTAAGAGCTGGCAGGTCATTTTTCTACCCTTAGGGAAGAGAGACACAGTAGAGCGAGGAGATAGAAATGTCAACAGATTGTTACATTGGAATCTGAAAAGTGCTAGAAAGAGGTCGGTAGACAGTGCCGGGAAGCAGAGTCACTGGGACGGGGCCTCTTCCGCCTGCTCCTCCAGGTGGGCTCTCTGCCCTTCTTTGCCCTGCTTTCTGCCCTAGGAGGCTGACCCATGAGCTACAGCAACAGAATTCCTTGTCTTCCAGCCCCTGGTGGCTCTGTAGAGCAGCCGGTGGCCGGGAAAAGGCAGGGGGAGGGGAGCGAGGCGGGGTCTGTGTTTCCCTGGCTCTCTCTCTGCCGTGTGGGGTGTGGCCATGGCTGGCTGCGTCCTCCAACGTCGCAGCTACACTCAGGGTGGCCGTCCGCACATGGCTTTCTCCTTGGGTTTCCCACAACCACTCCTTTCCTGGCCTGGCAAGCCTCTGAGTGGGAACAGGCCCTGCTCTCGGCGCTTTGGATACCGCTCTAGCCCTTGTATTTTCCCTATAAATTGCATACACTTCTGTAAATAGTCCTCTATCAAGTCTTTGTCAAATTGTGCTAATGTGAGTGGATCAGTTTTTCTCGCTGGGATCCTGACTGACTCTATGTCTCATCCTCTTGAAGGGGGCAGTGTGGGGACCCAGCAGGGAGAGTCTCACCAAGGAGGTGACACTGAGGCTCGGTTTAAAAAGCTAAATAGGGTTTTGTCTAAAACTAACTTAGCCTTAATTTCTCACAACCCAAAGAAAACAGTTCAGTTGTTACAAACCCCAGGAATAACCTCTCCATGCTGTAAGTTTTCCTTATCACCCATGGTTCTTCACTTCGTTAGAAGGAATCATTGCAAGCAAACAAACAAACAAACAGATTTCCCCATAATTGTACTTGGTCTTTTGACACCTGCTGACAGAAATTTTTTATAATGAGGGAAAATGAATCTGCATTTAATTAGTCCTAGTAGCACATATGTACATTTTAAAAATAGTACATATATTTTATTCAGTCTGCGGATAATGCTTGGCTTATGTATGGATTTGAGAACCCCTTGCAAAAATTCTGTGCCCTCTCTGCCATGGATCTGTGGCCAATATCAGGAACCACAGATCTAGGCTGAGTCTTTATACACTTCCCCTTTGCCTCTCCATCCTTCCTGTGCACAGGACCCCACACCCTCGAATATTAGAGCTGGAAGGAGAATGCACAATTTACTCTATTTTACAGGTGAGGAAATGGAGGTGAAGTTATGGTCTCAAGGTCACACAGCTAACGAGCAGCTGAGACAACCGTAAAACTTGGGTTCCCTGTCTCCCAGTCTGGAGTATTCTTGCTACTAAAAATTAAAAATTGTCATTCTTCCATGGTAACAATTTGTGCCAAAAATTTGATCTCCCAGTGTCCTCCAGATTACACAGATGGTAAACATTTCCTTTCCTCCCCGCCCTAGCACCTCCTGCTCATTCTAATGCAGCAAGTCCTGGCATGGCAGGGAGTCTGCTCCTAGTCAAGGACCCATCCCTAGACCATGGGAACAGCAGGAGTGACCAGGCTTAGCCTACTTTAGATAAAAACAAGAGTGACCATCAATCCCCACAATTGCAAGGACCAGAAGGATTTAAGTCAGCCACGGGCAGAACAGACAGGGTTGGGGACTAAATATGGAGGGAGTTCCTGGGTGTGAAGCCAGCTGGGTTAGCCTGAAAAGTTCTGGAAGAACTTAGTTTGCTTGGCATTTCACAGTTCAGGTGTGCATGCTCACCCCCCAGATCTGTGAAGAAGGAGGGGCAGATATTGAATCCCTGAGTCTCAAGAATAATGACCTGGCCAATGGCATCTGGCCTGGGAGGGCACAAGCCTGGGCCAGAACTCAGATCTGCTGACTCTTGTCATCCACAGGCTGTCACTGCACCAGAATCCCTAAGGCAGCTTAGCAACTCGAAGGTGGAACTTTGCCCACAAGAGATAAATACACTTGCGTATTATGGTTCATTCCTAAGGCCCCAGAATAGAGATTTGACCCAGTCAGTGGTGAATATCCTAGACCAGGAGGGTGCTAGCCAGAGAGTGAGTAACTTTAGAGAACACAGGGGTCTTCACAATGAAGAGATCCAGACTTTCTCCAGCAATCAGAGGCATCCACATACATTTGAGAAATGTTATAAACCATTGAAAAATAAGTGGCCCTTCTAGGAAATGCCTCCATCTTAGAATGTTCCATGTGTGAAGGGAACTACTTCTATAAGTAGTAGGCATGCTTATTGTGTTGTCTGCCAAGAATTATTTCAGACATGTGATTTTAATGGGACCTGCCGTGTTCTAACAATTCTCAGTCTTCTGGTCACTGTTGATTGACTCAGGACATCTGATCCAAGTTGAGCTAATTGTACTAGCCATCCCATTGGCCATAGCTGATTGATTTTGGAATGAGCACTTGAGCCAAGATGGATCAATCAAAACTATCCCTGATGTTTTCTTTTCCTTTGGGTCATATCTGGTGACAAAAATGGATGATATGAGCCGGGGTACTGCTAGCAGTCATGTTTCCAGTGACTGGGATAAAGTTGATCTAAGAGAAGAAAGCCAACATGTAAAGAGAAGCTGAGATGAGGTCTCAGGAGGGAGCCATGGTTTTAGTTGAATTTCAGGCCATAAATTTCTTTCAGTTAAGTAAGTGAAAAAAAAAAAAAAAATCACTTGCTACCTAAAGAATTCTGACTAATTCTGATGTAGTAAAAGTGGTAAATTTCTTGAAAATAAGCTTCACATCTTATTTATCTTAAAATCTCTAATATCTAGTGCACCACATGATTTTCTCTGAGTAGCCCCAGAGGAACGTATTAACAAATATTATTAGTTCATCTCTATTATGCCAAGCTCTAGATGTATGTTGAATGTCCTTCTCCAGATCTATCTAGTGAAAGCTGCATTAGTGGTAACTCCTTGAGAACTGAGAGCAATTCCACATGGCATTTTGTATTTAAGGAATGCCTTCAGAATGCTAGGTCTGGAATTGCTATTGAGAAGTCAGGGTAAGCCCTGGACAGGATCAAAGGCAAGCCAAGAGAACAGTGGAGAGCTAGTTCCCAAAACTAAGACCCTGAAATTCCCCAAGACCCAGGAGGCAAGGAGAACGTGACACCTGTAAGGGAACCAAACCCCAGAAAGAGAAATCTGGAAGCCTGAAGGATTTTTAGAACAGAGAAGTTTGGAGGTAAGAGGAACAATAGGAAGAGCTGGCTGAGTAGCCAGCTCCTGAGTTCCATTTTCTCCTTGGCCTTTTATCACACTCATTTGTTTTACTTGTCCATCTCTTTGAGTACCTCTGATGTGCTAGGCATTGTCCCAGTGCTGTCACCATAGCCCCCTAGCTCTCCTTTCAATCCCTGGTTCAGGGATGAAGTCTTTTGAGGTTCCAGTCAGATGGGGTGAGAGAGGCAAGGGGTTCAGAGAGGGCAGAGGTCATCCTGTCATGAAGCAGGTGGGGATAGGGTGGGAAGGAATGGATAAGTCCAAAGGCAGCAGGGTCCTAGCGACCCGCTGAGCTCAGGCTGGAGTCGGAGTACTGGACTAGGAAAGGCAACAGATGTGATAACAACATTTTGGAACCTGCAAGGACCTGAGAAGAACACGTTTTCTACCCTCAGTCTTATTCTCTAGAATGCACCATTCCACAGGACACAGTCAGTGGAAATCTTCTCCTGCTTGCTTATATTGTTTTTTTTTAATGAATTTCCTGGTTTAAATTGGCTCACAATCCCAAAGCCTATTCAGTGATTTCCAAGCATGCAAAGGAGAAGAGTGGTTTCTATGTAGCACATTTTCTATAACAAATCTCTAAAGTACTTACCCGAAAGGAGAGGTCAAATAAATTTAAAGTGGATCCACAGTCATAATGCTAAAGATACATTATCATAAGCTGTGAAAATAAAATGTAGTTTGTTCATAAATAGAAAACAATCTTTATATGATTCACAAAGGAAACAGAGGGCCATAATGGACCACCATCATGGTAGTCCTGTGTTGGCAATCATTGTACCTGACAGCCCTAAAGAAAAACTTAAGTCATATCTGAATTTAAACTACAGTTCTAGACAGGAAGTTCACTCAAGTGATAAAGGGGTCTTTGGCATTAGAGTTACAATGTTATTTAATGGTAGAAAAGAAACATTATGATAGAAAAATATTGGGTTGGAATCAAATATTTAGATACTAGGTATAAAGAGCCATTTTTTTTTCTGGGACCATCCTTGGCAATATTATGTTAATTAGGTATTTAATATATAATTATCACTATCAAGTATTTGTAGATATTCCACAGCAGTGGTTCTTCACTCCTTTTGGGTTGTGGATCTCTTTGAAGACATTTACACACATTTACACAATTTTATATACAACTTCTAATAAAGGGGAAATATGGAATAAAATATTTGCATAATCCAAAAGAAAGCAAGAAAATAGAGAAAAACAAACACACAGCAGGAGGGACAATTAGGAACCAAAGTAGCAAGAAGACCAATAAAAACCCAAATATGAGTAATTACATTCAGTGTAAACTGACTTAATGGACTTAATACTCCAATTAAGAAAGCAAAAATGGATAGCAAAAAACTCACAAATACATGCTGCTTACTGACAGACATACAAAAAGACTCACAAAATGAAGATTTTAAGGAAGAAATATTCCTAGAGATAAAGAAAGACAATTCGGAATGATAAAAGGGTCAATCTGCTAGGAAGATATAACAATTCAAATTTATGTGAACTTAATAACATAGCTTCAATATATATAAAGCAAAATTTGTCCATACTGAATGGCATACAGACAAGCTCATAATTTTAGTGGGAGATTTTAATAACTTTTTCCAGTAACATATAGAAGAAGCAAATATAAATAGCAAGGATACAGAAAATTTCAAAATCTTAATGAAATAAATTGACCTAACTGATATAATAGAACAGTGTATCCAGCAACTTCAGGGTACACAATTTTTTAAAAAAGTAATCAAGTCTCAAAGAATTTCAAAGGAATTAAGCTATAAATTAATAACAAAAAATAGAAAATCTTCAAATATCCCATGAGTCAAAGAAAATTCAATGGTGACTTGAAAATATTATGATTGGAATGATAGTGAAAAGATTATATCAAAATATGTGGATGAAGCTAAAACTGTGCTTAAAGGAAAAAATTTATCCTTAAATGCATATATTAGAAAAGAAGAAAGGCTGAAAGTGAAATATCTAAGCATCCATCTCAATGAGTTATGAAAGGAACAAAAAATTAAACCGAAATGTTGAATAAATTAAATAATAAATATGAGTAAAAATTAATGAAATAAAAAGAACCATATAATAATAGAAATCAACAAAGCAAAATACTGGTTGTTTGAAAAGTCAAATGAAATTCCTGACCCCCCAGCAAGACTGATCAAGAAAAAAAGAAAGAAAGCACAAAGTACCATGATCAGACATGAAAAATAAGATATCACTGCAAATTCTGATAAAATTATTAACAACTTTATGTCACTTATTTTAAAAGTTCAGATGAATGGACATACTCTTGAAGAACATCTTATCAAAACTGACACAAGAAGAAATAGAAAATGTGACTAGTACTATGGTTATAAAGAAATAAAATCTGTAATTTACAGTGATCCCACAAAGAATACCCTAGGCCAGATGGTTCCACCAGTGAAATCCTCCAAACATTTAAGAGAGATTAAAAATAATTGTATACAGCTCTTTCATAGAATGAAAAGAACTGAAATACTTCCAACTCATTTTATGAAGCTAGGAAAATCTTGAGGCCCAAACCCAAAAAGACATTCACAAAAGAAAGTACAGATCAATATCTCTCATAAACATAAACGCAAAAGTTCTAAACAAAAATGAGAAAATTGAATCCAGCAATTCATTAAAAACATATACAACATCCAAGTTGGATTTATTCCAGGAATCTAAGGCTGATTTATCATTTGAATATTAATGTAATTCAATACATTAACACTGATCTCTGTAAATATTAAAAAAAAGGAGTCGATAAAATTCAACATCCATTCATGACTTAAAAAGGAAGGAAAAAAGCAAGCACACAAACAAAAAGTACAGGCAGCAACTATAAGATTTAGCTGTTTTAAGCCCTAAGGAGACAAAACCCACTTCAGAGTATATTTCTCTTCCTGGGACATCACTGGGGAATGATTTTATAATGAGTAGGATGACATCCTTGAATCAGTTCGTTAAAATGTCTACAAATTACAGACCAGTCATAATAATAGCTTCTGTTTACTGAGCACTTAAAATTTGCAAGGCTTAGTGCCAATACATTATCTCATTTACTTTAATCACAGAAATCCAATGAGATAAACCACTATCTTCCCCATTTTACAGATGAGGAAGTAGAGGCTCTGAGAAGGTAAGTAACTTGCCCAAAGTGACATAGCTAGGATCCAAACAGATCTGCCTGACTTCAGAAGCCAAGATTTTGACAGCTGCAATTATTAGGCAGTTTCCTAAGGCACCAGAGTCTTGGTTCTGCCTCTCTATACCATACTCTAGAAAGGCATATGTGGCAGTTTGATATTATTTATGAATTCCAAAAAGAGATATAGATTATGTTTGTAAAGTGGTTTGTTTAAAAGGGCATGATACCCTTTGATTGATTTAATTTCAAAGGCTTTACATTTGCTTGATTAAATCAAGATTAGGGCTTTGATTTGACCACGTCATTAGGGTATGCAGGATTGAGTCCCTGCCCCTTTGGTGGGCTATATAAATGGACACACACAGAAAAAGATACACAGAGGAAGAGATAGAACTCCATAGACACGGAATAGGAGAGAACTTGTCAGCTTTGATCCTGCAGCCCTGGGAAGGGAGATGAGCCATTCGCCTGATAGTTTATAGCTGACCTTTTGAAGAGAACAGAGCAGATGAGCCCAGAAAGAAATGAGCCCTCAACACTACAGCTGAGATTGGAAGAAGCTGGGCCCACGGAGCCTTAAGATGAAAGAGGAATCATGAGCTCTCACAGACATAGGCAGCCTTCTTGCTTTAACATGTGGCAACAGACATTTGGTGAGAAAGTACCTCTTAAGGTACCTTGTGTTGGACTCTTTAGGGCCTTGTAACTGTAAGCTTCTATCCCAGATAAATACCCTTTATAAAAGCCAACAGATTTCTGATACTTTACATCAGCACCCCTTTAGCTGACTAATATAGCATAAAAAGGAGTAAATCCACCATCGTACTTGAGAGTGCCCTGCCCTGCTCCTCCACATGTCCCTCCTTATGTCTCCCTTTCACTTGCTATGACTCATTTTCTGTCCCTTCCTTGAGTTCCAGCAGGTTATGACTGTTTGATGTAACTATGATTAAATCTGTAAGGAAAGGGCAAATCTGACATCTAAGCCCCCACATTTGTGGAGTGTGGGGAAGAGTTCTTCCATAGGGAAAAGGAACCTGAAATTCTGAATTAAGCAGTTTGATGATAGAGATGACAGGGACAGTTTAACTTTTGATTCACTGTTATGCTCTCCAAGATGCCTTTTTCCATTTATCCTTTTCATATTGTTTCTTGAAAAGAAAGTCATTCATATGACTATAGCCATGAATCTTATCTCTGATTTAGCTCTTGAACTTTGTACCAGACTTAGGTTAACATTCACCAGTTGTCTTGTAAAAGGAGCTGATTGCATTTTACATTAAGTTCGTACATGTAGAAAATTGGGACTAAAAATATCAGTAGCTGCACAGATGACTCTGCATCTCTGTCTTATTTTCCGGGGTCCTTTGCTGCATCTATTTAATATGATCCTGTATCACTTTTTAGGCAAAAGGCTCCATCTCAAGGAGATAAAACAAGTTTTCAAGACAGTACAATGAATCAGAACTCTAGCTTCAATTTGACCAAGATAGGTGGGCAAAGGGCAACAGAACCTGTTGAAATGACACCATATACCCAATCATCCCATCTTCTCAGGGAAGGGCTCTGATAGCAAAAACAAGTAGAGGAGAGGAGGGAACAGAAGGGACATGGTATTGGGCTAGAGCAGGAGCTTTGTAGTTACACAGAACATGGTTTGAATCTCAGTTCTGCCCTTTTAATAACTATATGAATTTTGGCAAATTACCTTCTCTGAACCTTTGTTTTATGGATGCTGTCGTTGTTGGGGGTGGTTTGTGTGGATGATGAAACCTTCTGTTATTATATGCATTTTGGGTACATAAGCACATATGTGCTTCTTTTTCTACGGAGAAGATCCAAAACTTTCATAAGATACTCAAAAAGGGTCTCTGACCCAAAATGGAATTTAATCACAGCTCTATAAAATATAAAAAGCTCTTTAAAACCAGTCATTATAATTGCTGTGATTGAGTGTTATCAACTTTTTAGCCCTACATTTAGAAATGTTGACATTTATCCTTCAAATAGTTTCTTTGATGTTGCTATCATCTGTATAAAAATAAGGAAAAGAATATATATGTTCTTGTCCCCAACGTGCCCAGCTTGCTTGAATATCTGTAAAATATCTTTGGGAGGGAACACAGATGCACACACACACATGCACACACAACTAATAACACTGGTTATCTTGGGGGAAGAGAATTAGGTGGCTGGGAGTCAGGAGTGGGAAGGAGAGTTTTCACTTTCCTAATTTTATACATCCTTTTTAGCTGTCTGAGTTTTGAACCTTATATAATACATGATCTGGTCAAAAATTTTAAAAAAGAATAAAACGGTACAAATACAAGACTAAACTAAAAATCTTATCAGGGACAAGAGCTTCTAGTCAAAAGTACCTAAACAAACTCTCAGAATAATTGGAGCTGCTAGTTTCTTTGCTCCCAGTATTTCAGCTGTTTTTGGCTGTAATCATTTTTTGTGACTTTAAGAACTACCTTTAAGATCCACAAATTACGTCGGAGCTTAATAGCTAATACAGCTGAACCCCTGTTGGCTGTCTGTTGGGGTTTGTCCTAAGCCCCAGGCATCCAACACATGGCCAAGGGCCAGACTTCTCCTGACCCTAGGGTGCAGCCTCCCTGAGATGTTTAGGCCTTAACATTTGCTTAATTAACAATTTTAATGTGTATCACACAGAGGCAGAAATAAGCCTTGTTAAGGAAGCATTCTGTCCGGGGCCGCTGACTTGGCCTTACCCATTCTGGCCGTGTTCCAGTGACTTACCTGGAATACTCAGGTACAGTTTCCTTAAGGCAGGTGCCTCTACCTGATAGTATCTGGAGTGGTTCTTTGATTTGGGATTTTCTGAAGACATGAATAAATTTATTCGGAATGACTGTGCTCTGACTCTTAAATTAGAACTCCATTAAGTATTGATGTATTGTACTTAAAGTATACACAATGGATTCTGGTATCAATTTTCAATAGCTTCTCACTAGGAAACCAGTGACAACTCAGTAACTAAGGTCTGGTTTATTTTTCTTCTTCTATGTTTGGGGATTCTCTTGGGCCCTGCAAGAACTTACCCTGTGCCATTTTAAGCTAGGATGTTTTCTTCTTTCTTCAGTGTTCTTATAACTTAATTCTTAATCCTGACCTCTAACTTGTTGAAAATACCATCTTAAGGTACAGAGGCTTCTTGAACTAGCTCCTCTCACTGTCCACCCCCACACCAGTATTCTCAGGAAAATGCTGCACAGCTTCTATGCCCACTAATGGGAATCACCAGAAGGCACCTCTGCTTTCTGTGGAGGGCTCTGTGTGTTCTCTTGGACAGCAGCCTCCCCTTTGCAGTATTGGTGCCCTTCTCTGTGCACTTTGTCAGTGGAAGGGGCATTTCCAACCTCTCTAAGGGGGAAAGAGCCACTTTTTGATAGAATCTGAAAAGAAAACTGATCCCGCATTGCATATTTGCTGTGCAGTATAATGAAACATCTCTCAGTAGCAGGAAACCAGGACTAACTTAAGGGCTTGCCACTTAATCACTTTTGCAGCAGACTGTGAACCAAGAGGCTGGGGATTCCTAACCTGCCCGCTGATGGTTGCCCCCTTTATTAGTCAGCTGAAGAGATGCTGATGCAAAGTACCAGAAATCTGTTGGCTTTTATAAAGGGTATTTATTTGGGGCAAAAACTTACAGTTCCAAGGTGCTAAAGAGTCCAACTCAAGGTACCATAAGATTGGGGGCAAGATGGCATCAGTTTAAGTGGGCACTCATCATCTCCCTTGCAAAAAATGGCTGAGTGGGGGTGTAGCCGTTTGGCAATTTGATGTAATTATGAATTCCAAAAATATAATTGTATCATGCTTGTAAACTGATCTGTTAATCTGGGCATGATTAAGTTATGATTAGGGCGTTGACTGGGTCACCTCAGTAGGGCATTGAGCCCCACCCCTTGGTGGGTGGGGGAATCGAATATAAAAGGCAAGGCAAAGGACAGAGGGAGCAGTTTGGAGTAGCAGTTTTGATGTTGGAGAGAAGGCCCCAGGAGAAGAGAAGTGAGCCGTTCACCTGATAATCTACAGCTGACCTTGTGGAGGAAACAGAGGAGCTAAGCCTGGAGAGAAACGCAGCCCCAGAAAGAGAGGGACCCAAGAAGCTTGAACCCTGGCAAACGTCGGCAGCTGTCTTGCTCCAACACGTAGCAACAGATTTTGGTGAGAGAAGAAACTTATGCTTTATGGCCTGGTAACTGTGGACTTCTACCCCAAATAAATACCCTTTATAAAGACCAACCCATTTCTGGTATTTTGCATTAGTGCCCCTTTGGTTGACTAAGACAAGGGGCAGGATCCTGCCCAAGTGAGCTGTTTTGGGAACCCACAAAGCAGGAGGCTTCAGGGCATCAATATGGAGGGAGCTGGACAAAGAGATAAACTGCTCAAGGTAAAACCATGAGTTTCTGCCTCTGTGGCTGGAGACGGCAGATGGCTAAGCACCACCCTCAAGGCAAAAAGCCTCTGCAAGCCCCGACTCCCACCAGCCACCCAGTGGGAGGAAGTGTTCTCTGAAAGTGGGAGGGATCTGGCAAAAGGTGGAGAGGGGTTTCCTTTCTGTGGGTTTGATTGCCTGGACCCCCTTTGAGCTTTGGGGAACATACCAGCCGGCTCGAGGTGGCACCAGGAAGAAGGGAGAGGCAAATCTGCTGAAGCAGCCTGATTTACCTAACTGCCCTGGGATAGAGAAACATGGCCTGGGAGAGGGCAGAGTCAGGCAATTGACTAGTCTCATGCTGAAAACTACCAAAATTTCAACTTCCCTAAGGGAGTGGGCAGTAGGAAGCACTTAATAAGCTTCCAAGGGCCTATTTAGGGTTCCCTGGGAGGAGGAGGTGGTCCAGAAGAAGGTTGAGAGTCACTTTTTTGCAGGGAGTTCAGTTGCCAGGGTCCCATTTGAATTTCAGAAGGGGACTCAACCTGACCAGGAGAGGTGAAGGGAGAGCCGCTCACACAGGCTATTGCATCCTGCCCCCATGGGAGAGAAAGCAATAGGAATAGAAAGGGGGCAGGGACAGACAGGCTCCTAATCAGCAGGAATCTACCCAACTGCAAAGAGTCAAACCTGCCCAAGGGAAAGTGACTGGATAGCTTTCTGAAGAGCTAACTGACACAACGAGAAAGTTTAGCTCAGTGGAGGAGTTTCTGCCTTGATTATATGAGGTCCCTAGATCAATTCACAGCTCCTCTTAGAGTAGTGATCCACCGGGATATCAAACATCCAGCTGATATTTTAGGACAGGGACAACATAGACATGATTTTATTAGCCTCTCTTGGGTCTTTTATTTTTCCTAAAAAAAAAAAATATTACTTTAAAAAAATGTTTTAACTTAGTTTACTCACTAAAACCCACTTCAAAACCTGCAGAAGGCAGGTTGCAGGGTTACTTGATTGAGAACACCGGCAGCCTGAGAAGTTCTTCAGGGGCCTAAGAGGGAAGGCTGTTTTTCCGTAGTTTGTGTTTCACTGCTTGCTTGTGTCTTTGTTTGTTTTTTTGTTTTTCTTTCTCTTTCTCCCCC
>JAQZBX010089578.1:0-12589 GCA_029593785.1 Cabassous unicinctus
AATGCACACAAAGAGCAGACAGCGAGCGCAAAACACCGGGGGGTGGGGGGTGGGATACATAAATAAAAAATAAATCTTTAAAAAAAAAAAATTAATTCACTAAACATCCTTTGCCTCTGCTATATCAGTGGTACTACAGCTGCTCAGGCATCCAATACAGGGCAGCTCTGGTGAGTGAGTGCTTAATTACGTGGCAGGCACGGTTCTGCTTTCCAGTCTCATCCTAATGCTTTAAGCCCTCACAAGGGTGTGCTATGCAGAAAGGTTAAGTGACCGTGTAGAGGCACAGAGCCAGTGAATGGAGCCACCCATGAGGGCTGGCTTCAGAGTGGAGCTGTGACTGGCCGCTCTTGGTGCTCAGAGCCTCCTCTTTGGAGCTGCATCTTAACAATCTTGGACGTTCTAAAACAGTGATCTGTCAGATGAGGAGCACATTATGATCAGCCATCCCACTCCCACTAGTCCTCCAAAAAAATCAGACAAGCAAAGCACACACACCCACTTCCCTTGTCTCGTGCATGGGATGAGCCCAGGAGGAGGCTGACTCTATGAAATACAAGAGGTTATTTCCTCTGCACACATCCACCACATTCTTTTTCAAGATTTCTCTCTCTTCCTTTCTTTTCAACTTTATTGTGGTAAAATAAATATAACATAAAATTTGCCATTTTAACCATTTTAAGGATATAATTCAAAGGCATTACTGACTAGTACCACTATCTATTTCCAAAATTTTCCATGACCCCAAACAGGAACTCTGCACCCATTAAGTATTAACTCCCCATTCCCCACTCCCTCCTGCTCCTGGTAACCTCTACTCTACTTTCTATCTCTATGAATCTACCTATTGTAGATATTTAAGTGGACTCATATAATATCTGCCCTTTCATATCAGGTTTATTTCACTTAGCATAATATTTTCAAGGTTGATCCATGTTGTAGCATGTATCAGAACTTCATTCCTTTTCATGGCTAAATAATATTCCATTGTGTGTACATACCACATTTTATTTATACATTTACCTGTTGATGGACACTTGGATTGTGTCCACCTTTTGGCTATCGTGAATAATGCTGCTATGAACATCGGTGTACAAGTATCTGCTTGAGACTCTAGTTTCAATTCTTTTGGGTATTCCCCTAGGAGTAGAATTTCTGGGTCATATGATAATTCTATGTTCAACTTTCTGAAGAAATGCCAAATTATTTTCTACAGTGGCTGCACCATTTTAAATTCCCACCAGTAATGCATGAGGGTTCCAATTTCTCTACATCCTCACCAACATTTATTTTCCTTTCTTTTTTATAATAGCCAGCCTAGTAAGTGTGAAGTAGGATATCATGGCACCATACCTTTTTGCTTTACTAAGTCCTGGTTGTCTTTTAAGTTGCTGGGTGAAAAATACATCAGGTTTGACCATGCTTTCTGTAAATATTGGAAGCCTTCCTGAGTCATCCCTATTTCAAGATATAGTTCTCCGATAGCATTCTGTACTTTGAGAAGCATTTCTGTCACAGACTCACTCTGTACAAAATGAAAAGAAAACCACTCCTGAGGGAACACAACATTCAAATATATATAGCCCAAGATTAATCTCATAACAAAGTTGTAAAAGATTTTACACTTTGCATTATTTCTTCGGGAAGTTTAAATATTTATCAAATAGTGGCTAAAGTGAAGTTACCATAGAGAAGTATCTATTGGGTGACATTCCAAATAAATTTGGAAGATATTTTTACAGTTTATTTATTAATGATCATTTTAAAATGTGAAATAAGAATAACTTTATAATGACTGGCATATGTCAAAGGTTCCAGAGGAGGTGGTAGCTAGGATCTAAATGAACAACTGCAAACACTGCCGATGTCACCCTTGAATTCAAGTGTGACAAGAGATCAGCTACCTCCACACTTGAGACATTTTTGCTTAGAGACTTGAATTTAAATTTCCTTTGCTGGCCTAGCGTATTTAATTTGGGGATACTTAAACTTTATTACCTTAAATCACTCTTCTATCAGAATCATATTAATGCATAAGAAAACACTAGTTGGGAGGAGTGGCTGTGGCTTAAGCAGTTGAGTGCCTGCTTCCCAATGGGAGGTCCCGGGTTAGGTTCCCGGTGCCTCCTAAAAACAAACAAACAAACAACAAGCAAACAAATGCAAAAACCAGCTCAGGGGAACCAGTGTGGCTCAGTTGGTTGAGTGCCAGTTTCTCACATATGAGGTCCCGGATTCAATCCCTGGCACCCCTATACCAAAAAAAACCACTGGTTGGATATAATCTTTTAAATGCCCAGTGCAAGAAATGAGTTAAAGAATGAGTCACCTTACAATTAATACGTCATTTCAGAAAACTTATTATTAACAAGAGTATACACATATTAGTCACCCAGTTGTGATCACAAATACCATTAAATGGGTTGGCTTTAACAAGGGGAATTTATTGGCTCTCAATTTTGAAGCTTGGGGAAGTCAAAATCAAGGTGTCAGCAAGACAATGCTTTCTCCCAGGATCCTTTGTCCTTGGCTTTTCCGTCACATGGCATGCATGGGCAGCACCTTCTCCTTTCTCTTCTGGGTTCTGCTGACTTCCAGCTTCTTGCTTCTCTAGTGTCTTTCTCCCTGTGGCCTTTTACATAAGACCTCCAGTGATAGAATTAAGACCCATCCTGATACAGCTGGCCAGAACTTAACTAGAAATAACATCTTCAAAAAGTCTTAGTTACATGGGTTACACCCACAGAGATGGATTAAGAGCATGTTTTTCTGGGGTACATAATTCAACCTACCACAACACATGAATATGTTTGGTAATGAATAAGGCCCAAACAAATGGACAGCACTATTATCATCATTAGTTACATAATACTTTATGCTATTCCACATATGTCAGCTATGTTAGCCAAGAAAGGATTGGCTGAGCCTGACCCCCAGCTGTAAATTCAAAGACTTAGAGGTTTTCTACTCTCCTTCATCAACTGAAAGTGCTCTTCTATGTCCAACTGACCTTTTGTGGGTTGACCCAGAGTTTCCAACAGATGCCCAACAAACAGGATACAACTACTCTCAGCTCTTGACTTCCTCAGCCCTGGAGGCAGCCAGGTGTGGTCTGGCATCCTTAGACCTGTAGTTCTCTTACTCATCTTTTAAAAGTGCCCTCCTCTAAGCAGCTATTCCAGATCTCATCCCTGCCCATCATCATCCACTTCAAAGTCAATCTCTGTTTCACTTTACCAGGGCCAAATCCACCCTGAAGAACTGCCCTTAAATATTGGTTAGGATTAGGACTGTCTGGAAGTAACAGTAAACCCAAATTAATGGTTGCATAATTCTCTCTCATGTAAAAATCAGGGCTTCAGATGCTACTCTGTGTCAGAAATACAGGCTTCTCTTCTCACTTGGCTCCACCTCACCTGAACTCCATTCCCAAGGACACCTCTTGTGATAAAATGGCTATTCCATTTCCAGTCATCATATTCACAGTGCAGCCAGCAGAAAGAAGGAAAGGACATACACTTCATTTTATAGAAATGTCTCAGAAGTGATCCATATCATTTCCATTTATATTCCATCAGACAAAACCTAGACACATGCTCATATCTAGCTTCAATGAAGGCTGGGAAATGTAGTCTTCTTTCCAGACAGCCATTTGTGCAGCTAAAAATTTGGGGAGGGGAATTATTTACTATAAATGAAAGGAAGAATAGATTTTAGGAAATTATAAACTCTGTGCTAACCTCATACTCTCTTCTTTCAATTTTAAAATCAGCTGTGTGTTTTAGTTTCCTTGTTGATAAAGCAAATGCCATGCAATGAGTTGGCTGAAACAAAAGGAATTTATTGGCTCACTGTTTTCAGGCTAAGAGATATCCAAAATCTAGGCATCATCAAGGCAGTGCCATCTCCCAGAAGAATATGGCATTCTGGAGCTGGCTGCTGGTGATCCTTGGTTTTTCTGTCACATGGTAATGCACATACATGGCAACCTCTCCTGGCTTCTCCTCTCTCTCTCCCAGGTTCATTGGCTTTCAGCTTCTGGCTGCTCCCTCTGGCCTTTTTTCTCTGTGTGACCTTCCCTATTAGGACTTCAGTAATAGGATTAAGACCCATCCTGATTCAGCTGGGCCACACCTCAACTGAAGTAACTCCATCAAAAGGTCCAATTTGCAAGAGCTCACACCTACAGGAATGGATTAAGTTTAAGAACATGTTTTTTCTGGGGTACACAGCTCCAAACCACCATATTGTGTTTTCACCCATTTTCCTCCCTCCTGCCTATGCCTGAAGAAGGGATGGCCAGCTTCTTTGCAAGGACCCACTCCTACCCCTGAGCTCTCAGAGTCATGCCCTCTGCCTCCTCACAGGCTCCCTTCCAGCATCTCCAGTTTCTCCCTCCCCCTGGTTCATTTTCCTATTCCATACAAATGCTTATATCCTGGATCCAGTCAGACCTGAACCTGACACTAAACTTTCTCCATTCCCTAGGGTTGCCATAACAAGGTACCACAAACTAGGTGGCTTAAAACAACACAAATTTATTGTCTCAATGTTTTGGAGGCTAGAAGTCTGAAATCAAGGCATCAGGAGAGCCATATTCCCACTGAAACCTGTAAGGAGAATACTTCCTTGCCTTTGCTAGCTGCTGGTGTTTGCTGACAATCCTTGGCATTCCTTGACCCTTAGGTGCATCGCTACAATCTCTGCCTCCAACTCCACATAGCCTTCTTTATTGTCTCCATCATCCATGGTTGTCTTCTCTGGGTCTGTCTGTGCCTGTGTCCTCTTTTGTCTTAGTCAGCCAAAAGGGTACTGATGCAAAATACCAGAACTCTGTTGGCTTTTATAAAGGGCATTTATTTGGAATAGAAGCTTACAGTCACAAGGCCCTAAAGAGTCCAACTCAAGGTACCATAAGAGGAACTTTCTCACCCAAAGTCACTGGCCACATGTTGGAGCAAGATGGCAGATGTCTGCGAAGGTTCAGCCTTCCTTCTTCCTCTTAAGGATCCATGGTCCCAAATTCTTCCAATCTCAGCTGTAGGCTGGTATAAGGCTCATCTCTCTCCCCAGGGCTTGTTTCTCTCTGGACTCAGCTGCAGCTGTAGGCTATTAGGCTCATCTCTCTTCCCAGAGCCTCTGCTGTGTCTTCAGAGCTCTCTATTCCTCTGTGTTCTTTTCCTATGTATTTACTTCCTGGGGCTCCAGCATCAAAAACTCAAACTCTCTCCTCTGCCATTTCATTTTCTCTGTGAGTTCTCACCCACCAAGGGGGCGGGAACTCAATGTCCTACTGACGTGGCCAAATCAAAGCCCTCATCATAATTTAATCAAGTAAAAGTGAAATCTCTGAATTTAATACAATCTAATATGCCCAGAGGAACAGACCAGTTTACAAACACAATCCAATAACTATTTTTGGAATTCATAAACAATACCAAACTGCTATACCCTTCTTATAAGGACACCAGTCATATTACATAGGGCCCGCTCTAATCCACTTTGGCCTTATCTTAATTAATCACATCTTCAAAGACCCTATTTTTTTCACATAAGGTCACATTCACAGGACCAGGGATTAGACTTGACCATTTCTTTTGGGAGGTCTCAACTCAATCCACAACACTGATTTTTCTTCTTTCTCCTCTAACTGGCAAACTTCTCAAACAAGTATCAATCTGTGCTTCTCCTCCATTTCATTAGTTCACACTCAGCTCTTGAAGCCTTGAATTTCAACACCTCCTAAACCCCTTTCTGCAATCTCAGGGGTTGTTACAGAACCCCACTCACCAGTCCTAGGGCCTTTTTTCAGTCCTCCTTCGTGCAGACCTCAAAGCAGCATTTGATGCTACTAGTCACTCCCAACTTGACTTTGGGACACTATGATATCCCTAGCTTCTTCCAATCTCTCCCTCCTTCACCAGTTCTTCTTTCCCTTTTCTCCTTCTAAATATTAGTAATTTCCCCCAATAACCAGTCCCTCTTGTTGTTCAGAGACTTTGTTTCCTCCTGTGGTTTCAGCATTCGCATGCAAGTAGACTTCTCAATCTCCAGATTTCCGATTCTACAGTTTTCTCAAGCTAGCTGGGTAATCCACTTGAATATTTTTACTGAACCACAAACTCAAAATGTTTAAAATTCATAATTTTCATCTTCAAATCCAACTTCCTCTTCATATTTGTCCCCTCCTGTCATCTAGACTGAAAATCTTAGTTGGCTCCCTGATTCCTCACTGTGTCATCTGCACATTTCCGGTCAGCCTGAGAGTGGGGCAGAAGCCCCTGTGAGGAAGTCTGACAGCACCCCACACTGCCAGCAGGTACAGAGATCCTTCCATGTCTAAATCCCTCTGCCATAGCCAACTACCCATCGGCACGTCGAATGCGGTCATGTACTGTCAGCTTTCTTGTTATGAATACATCTTTTATTTCCTTGCTCCTACCCCAGACTATCAACTGCTTGAGGGCAGAGACCCCACAAGCTACGCATTGAGCTTTGTGCTTGGTGGGCATTCGATAAATATTTGTTGATGTTGTCAGTAATTGCGATACACAGATAGTTTCATTCTTAAGTCATGCTCTACACTGAACATCACCTACTGAGCTCTGAGTCAGCTAAGAACTTGCCATGGAAGCTCTCCCTGGATCCTCACAACAGCCCTAGGATGCACTGAGTATTACAGGCAGGGAAAGCAAGGGAGGGTAAATAAGGCACCCAGGCTCACATGGCCAAGAAGTGGCAGAGCAAGGAAGTCCAACCCAGGCCTGCCTGCATTGCTCATTTTCTTGGGCACATTTTCTTAACAATTGAGGTTCTGTTTGATGCAAGAACAGAGGCTCCTTCACAAATGTGTCCTTTGGTTTTCCTGTTGCCTAGTGCACCTACAGTGAAATATGCAGTGGGATGGGGGAGATAGAGTAATGAGGCTTTATAAAAAAAATAAAATAATAAAATAAAATAAAAACCTATCATTTAAAGCAGCGTTTCTCAATCTCAGCACCACTGCCACTTTGGTCCAGCTAAGTCTTTGTTGTGGCATGTTTAGCAGCATCCCTGGCCTCTACCCCCTAGATGCCAAGAGCATGCGCCCACCACCAGTTGTGGCAACCAAAAATGTTTCCAGTATTGCCAAGTGTCCTCTGGGGCACAAAATCATCCCTGGCTGAGAAACACTGCATAAAATTTTAAAAATCACCTTATCTGAAGAAATTATAAAAGTAATATAGTCCAGATGTATGCAGCACAAAGAACAAGTTCTCTTCAAGAACATTAGGCATATATTTCAGAGATGTTATTGCATATATTTCAGAGATGTTATTCAGAGATGTAATAGTTTTAGATCTTCTCTTGTAGAAGTACCTTCAGAGCCTAAAGAAAATTCTTTTAATAGTCTCCATGATGGCTAGTCCCAAAGACTTGTGGCAAAAATATGTTCGAATAGAATCATAAGAGCAATGCCTCCAGGAGGAGTACACTCTCACAAGGGAAATTCTCTCTGAATGACTAAGCATTGGAATGCCGCCTGGGAGGTCAGCCTCGTCCCTGCATGACCGCGCCGCGGGCATCTCACGGGCTGTGCTCCGTGTCTGAAGGGCTCGAGAGGCTGGCAGGGACTGCCAGCTAGACTGGGAGCGCCACGCGAAGAGAAATCAGGTCTGTCCCACACGCTGTCATCACCCCAGCTCCCGGCACGACGCTCGGTCTAGGCCAGGCCCTCCGTGAATGTCAGCCTAGTGGATGGATGCGGAATGACTGCAATCAGGCACTCAGGGATTGCTTAATAGGATAAGTGGTGCTTTCCAGACAGAAAACTGACAGTGACAAAAAAATGTAGACCTCATGAAAAAAGAATCTGGTGTAGCGAGAAATTCCATGAGCATAATAGGACACCATGGACTCTACTTCTGGAAAGATAGAAGAATGACCCAAGTAACTTCACTCAAACTCTTCATCTTATTACTAGTGTAAACCTCTTTACTTTATAACCCAAAGTCATGAATAACCAAATAGCAACCAGCAGTAAGTTCTCACTACGTGCTAGACATTGTGAACTTTCTTACTCAGCCCTGTTAACAGCCCCATGAGATAGACAGGAGAATCCTCAAAAACGAGACTGCCCTGGGTCATAGGTTAAAATCCTTACCAAGGTCACAGAAGCAAGAAGTGGCAAAGCTGGGGTTTAAATCGGGGTCAGTCTGCAAACAGTGCTCTATTCACTACTCCACGCTACCTCTAAGGACATGAAGGTATTTGCAAATTCAAACTGAGTTCTTGATTCAGTTCGACTATTAATTAAAACCTACAAGTTGTACTATGTTGTGGAAAATACAAAAATTGGTAAATAGCATGGTTTCTGCCATAAAGGGACTTACAGTATAGATTTTTATAAATCTCTTTAGATAGAATTCCTTCTATAAAGATATGTGTTGGTGGGGGTGGGACAGTGCTTTAAAAAATCTGAAGGTCTTTGTTTTAAAATAAAAACAGCTTTGTCTTGGGTTATGTTTACACTTGCACAAACTCTACTGAAATCAGTAAAATTCTGGTTTTTTTAAAGGGCAGTTAAATATCCTAAGTACAGTTATTGTTACACATTATGAGTAAAGTTTTCATTGTATTCAACAATCAAAAGTTTCTATATCAGGAAAAATAAATCAAAAGAGGGACAAGATAATTGATCAGCCTTCCCCAACATCTTTATGAAAGTTATAGTAAAGTCTTTGGCCAGTTTTTTCATTACTTCATTTCAATCCACCCCTTTATTTCCCTTTTGGCTTTATGAATATTCTCCCCCCCACCCCCTCCAAAAGGGATACCATTCATTCCACGATGATTCCTATCTATTTACTGCTTGTTGTCATTAAGGTATGGTTCAGGGCATGGGTTAAAATCATGGCTTCTTCACTGATTAACACAATTAAGTGATTCCTCTAATTATTTGTGGACTAAATCATAAAGAAACAAAGGCGAATGCTATATGAAAAATATCTAGCTCAAAAAGAAAAAAGTTTAGGGGATTTAAAATTATTTCTCACTTTACCTGCACTAGCATCTCCTCAATACTCAAAAGCAAGTCTTCTGCTTCATTGGTCTTGCCCATAAGCTTCAAAACTCTTGCAATAAAAAATATTAATCGGCATTTATCGATGTTGGTAACCTCAAAAAGCCTGCATTCCAGCACTAGAATGAAAAGAAAAGGAAATTATCCTAAAGCATATTTGGGAAGGGACAACAAGTACCCATTGCTTAATCTTAATACAGGACTTAAATACAATATCCATTTCAGTGTCTCTCTCAAGGGATCAGCATTTTGCTTTTAATAAGGTTTACATATATCACCAAATGTTTTAATCTCTGAAATGAAAAATAAGTGTAATGCTTTTTAAATAATATGGTATGTAAATTTGGAAAACTAGAGGTTAAAAATAGAGTATTTACATAGTTCCACCCATGTTTTTGCTGTGATTTGAATTGTGAGGTGATTTTTCAGGCCAAAATAAAGGTATTTAAATTTCTTATACAATTCTGCCCTCTGATGTAACGATCTTGAATTGCTCGTTTTAACAGAAAAAACAATGTTCAAAGAACAAAATAAGATATCTATCTTTCATAGATCTATTGTTATAGTTATAGATTTATACTTATAGGTATACGTTATACACAAATAAAAATACATAGATGCCTAACTTAAAGATCCAATGAAATACACGATACCACAAAGTCATTTTCAGAATCTCTCTTTTCATCAGTGTTCCAGTATGTCTGTGCATTTATTACATTTCAAATCATTGCCTCTGATGTGTTTGACACAAAGATAGTCCTGGTCCTCCATCCATTCCTCTGCGTGTGCTGCAGGCCACCCCACCCTCAAATGCCCTCCTGCTTGCGTTCTGGCCGCTTCTCTGTATACCATCGCGCCTGGCGGAAACACTGACTGAGCCCCCGCGTCAGGCAGCATTGGAGGTTCTGGACAATAGTCACGAGCGGGCAGACAAGGTTGCAGCAGCACACGGAGCCCAGGGGGCTCTGAAGCGCAGCTGTGGCGTCAGAGAGCAGAAACTGAAACAGAGCCCAGGGAGAGAGTGCGCTGAGGCCCAGAGCCCACGACGTTTGTCCAGACGGCCAAAACAGGGCCTTGAGTTGGGTATGAGAACCGAGGGGTAGAACCAAGCAACAGGGGAAGCTGAGAGCCGTAAGCAGCTGGTCAGAGCTGGCAAGAGAGTGGTCCAGACGGGCCCTGGGGCATGGGCTCCTGCCCAGGGTGGCACTTTTCACACTCCGGGAGTCTTGGGTCCAGAACCCTGCCAAGGGCTCAGCTTAGCATGGACGACATTCGTCACTGCGGTTCACACGCGCGTGCTTCGGGAAGCCTTCCTGCGTGAGCCCTGCCTCTCACTGAGCACACCCTCATGTTCCCTCGCTCAGCACCGACGTTTAGTTAGACTAGATGAGAGAGACATATTTCTCAGTCCAGCAACCATTTAACAGGCACTTAAAGCACCTGCCACAGCCAGGCACTGTCCTGGGAGCAGCAGATAAAGGAAGTCCACACAGACCAGGGCCCTGCCTGGTGGACTGGGAAAATATTAGGGGAGATGGACCATGGCACAATCCTAACAAATGAGTATAAAATTAAAACTATGCAAAGAACCATGAAAGAGATGGTGATAGGAACTGAGGAAGGGTTCTCTGTGGAAGTGACACTGAGCTGACAGCTAAAGAAAGAAGAGAAGGTCTTGGGGCAAAATGGGGAGGGGAAGTGTGGGGAATAATTCTGGACAGAAGGAAGAGCATGTGCCAAGGCACCAGGGCGGCAAAAAGTGTGGCGCTTAGGGGACTGGAAGAAAGGGGCTAAAGAGGAGAGAGAAAGAGTGCTTGGTTCAAGCTAAGGATGGAGAAGTAGTTAGGGGCCATTCAGCACCCACTCCATGCCTGGTGCTTCTCCTTACACCAGGGATATAGCAGTGAACAAAAGAGACGGGGTCTACGCTCCAGTGGCTGAGAGGATGGGCAGGTTGGGGGGTGGGGAGAGGGAGAGTGGAGACAGCCAATTAAAAAAAGGAAAAGGTAGGAAACAAGACAAAGCCAGGTAGCAGTAAAAGCTATGAAAAGCTTTAAAGCACAATTGACCCAATAGAATGACTGGGCTATAATATTAGATCCGGGAGGCCACTCTGAGAAAGTGACACTTTGGCTGAGATCTAAATAACAAGAAAGAGCTAGCATGACAAATATCAGTAGGAAGAGCATTCCTGGCAGAGGCAGAGCTGGTGCCAAGGACTGAGGCAGAATGAATTGAAGGACAGAAAGAAGGCCAGTGTGGCTGGCATCTAGAGGTCAAATGGAAGAATCTTACAAGATGATGCCCCCCAATTATAGAGGGGCCAGATTATCCAGGCTGTGATGAGTCAGGCTGGGAAATGTAGATTTGACTATATACGCAATGGCAGGACATTGGAGGGCCCTAATCTGTGTAGTGACATGGTCTGGTTTACATTCTTAAAACGGACATTGTTTTCATTAAAGTGTTCATCATTTTCTTATTGATTTTTAAGAGCATTTCACCTACTAGAAATAGTAATCCTTTATGTTGCTACGTATGTTAACAAATATCCTTTCCAGTTAGTATCTAGCCAGGGCTGGGTGAGGCAGGGCAACAAGAGAACCAATGTATTTCTGGTTCTGTAGAGAATTTTTTGTTTTGTTTTGTTTCGTTGTACATACAGATGTTTTATGTGCTATTTCATCAGATTTATCAATTATTTTCTCTTTAGGAATTATTCTTGGGAAATGGATGTGGCTCAAGCAATGGGGCTCCCATCTACCATATAGGAGGTCCAGGGTTCGAAAAGCATGCTGGCCCGCACAGGAATGCTGGCCCACGTGAAGTGCTGGCCTGTGCAGAGAGCTGGTGCAGCAAGATGACACACACACCAAAAAAGACACACAGAGGAGAGACAGTAAGAGACACAGCAGACCAGGGAGCTGAGGTGGAGGAAGAGATTGAGCACCTCTCTCCCACTCCGGAAGGTCCCAGGATTGGTTCCCGGTGCCACCTAAAGAGAAGACAAGCAGACACAGAAGAGCACACAGCGAATGGACACAGCAGACAACAGGCACAAAACAATGAGGGGTGGGGAATAAATAAATAAATAAAAATAACTCTTTAAAAAAAAAAAGGAATTGTTCTTTTTGCTTTCTTGCCTAGATCCACCTCCATTTTCTTATAGTTTGGGGGTGTTTTTATAATTACATTTTCTTATATTCATCTGCAATCCTTCTGAATTTTATCTTGGTGTGACATTTTAGGTAGGGTTCCAACTTAATTTTTAGCAAAAATGAACCATTATCACAGCACCATCTATTCCATAAGCCATCTGATTCAAAAGGCTTCCACTATCACTTACTAAATTCTGTAACTATGCCCTGGTCTCTATCTGGTCTGTCTCTTTTGTTCCACTGAGCTTTTCTCCTGCCTCTTTATTTTTTAAATTATTATAGCTTCATAATATACCTAAATAACTGGGCCTTCTTCAGCCAGAAATGGATTTTCTTCACTTTGATGTGACCCAGGACTCCAGCCAAATCA
>JAQZBX010089579.1:0-12614 GCA_029593785.1 Cabassous unicinctus
AATGTACTGTGTACTAGACACTGTGTTGAATGCCCTCATACACATTTTCATCTAATTTTTATAACCTGTGAAATTATTTATCATCACACCCATGTTACATAAGAGACTAACATTACATGGCTTGCTCAGGATCACATAACAGACACCCAGCAGAGCCAGGATTCAACTCAGGCTTCTGACTCTGAGTCCTGTGCTCTTCTCCTCCTCCAGACTTGAATCATCAACCACCCTACTTTCTTCCTTTTATCTCTGATCTCTGGCAGTTCGGGAGGCCTAAGGGATCTTCTCAACATTCTAGAGCTACTGTTCCAACTCATCCCAACCTATCTCCCATTTTTTCCCTTCCCCCACCTACAGTCTGGCTTCTGGCTTGATTATCCCCATGGAGCCTCCCAAGTTTGGGGGTACCCAATGACCATCACACTAAACCTCTCTTCTTTATAGCATGTGGCCCTCCTGATCCCCTCCAGGGGCTTGCTGGACTGTGGTGTTCAAATTGTCTCCCCATTTTCACAGTAGCTCTCACTGGCCCATGGTCAGCCATCTGTTCCATATACTGGGAGTCTCCAGAGCACAATTTCTTATGAGAATTGGATTCAACTATCCTATTAGATGCTGATAATATCCAAATCTTAACTCTCATAGTTAATCCTGCTGCCTGCCGGTAGCTCAACCAGCATGCTCCAAAGACCTCAAAGTCCACCCGTCCTTTCCTTTTTTGTCCCCTCTCCTTTCCCCTTCTAAGCAGCCCTGCTCTATCTCAGTTCCTGATCACAGTTAATGACATCATCATATTAGCATCCTTTCCATCTCAAGCGAGTAACCTGAGACATCTTCAATTCTTATTCATACTCTCATTCTCTCCCTTTCCCCATCTCCTCTCCCAAAGGCAGTCACCCAACTCTGTCAAGTTCATCCCTTGGAAGATCTCAGGATTAGATATGAACCCAAAGCTCTGCCTGTGTCCTGATTCAGACCTCACCTCTCTCCTAAGCTAACTAGTCTCTCTGCCTCAAATTATTTTTTATATATATATATAGTTAAAAATCATAATATTCGAAAAGTTCTCCCCATCTTTAGAGTAGGATTCAAATCCCTAAGTATGGCAGTCCAGGGCCCTTATCCTCCAGCACTGACTTGCCTTTCCAGCAGCATACCCTGCCATGTTCCCAGAACCAGTCTTGCTCTTTCAGTCTTCTGGGCCTTGCTCATTCTGTTTCTGAAGCTTTGAATGTTCTCCCCTTCACAATTCTACTTATCATTTAAGACCCACTTCAAATGCCACCTTCCCCAAACCCTTTTCATAATTCGTCTAGCTAAAATTAAATGCTTCTTTCTCTGGGCGCCACCATTTAAAGAACTCCGATAATTTCTACTGTATGGCAAATGGTTAACTGCTGGGAGCTCTCCCTCTATTTCATATTTACAGAGCTTCTGTTATGCTGCCGACACCATGTTAAGTAATAAGAACATCCATATTTATCAATGAATCCAACAAGTAAATAGATAATCACAAGAAATCAACCATAAGCAGTTTGGTTTGCTTATGAAGTACAAGACAGGAAGTAGACATGGTCAGGGACCACATCTTAATCCCTTACTCATTTGCTCTCTCCATAAAGCATGATGCTTAAGGAAACACTTGCCAACACAATAAATGGATGGTTATCTAGAGAAAACAATCCTGAAAACTGTTAAGTGGATTCCAGAACGGCACCCTCCCTCACCTCCAAATTAGGAATCCTGTGCCGAAAGCAAGTAATGAAGACGACAAAAGGCCAGTCATCTGGCTGCATCATCACTCCGGCAGCCTGGGCACAGCTCACGTGGAAGGCAGTTGGGCAACGACCATGAGAACACTGCACACAGCAGCCAGCAGTTCTTTTTCTCCGCTTCTTACAGAAGACACATTTCTGCAACACAGAGGAAGCAAGCCAGTTATTCCAGGAAATAACAGTACACCCTGCTCTACTGTTCCCTCACCCACTTAACAGAGATCAAACGAGCAAGAGCCAACTACCTTCCTAAAATACAACGGCACACACACCCTCTTTACATCTCATGTCCAATTATGGGTGACTTTGTTTAGGAATTTTAACCATAGGGTGAGAATCGCAAACCCTGACCAAAACCAAGAGGTAAAGAATGGCCATTGGGCCAAGCAGGGACACTCTCAGAAATGCTATGCTCTCCTCCACCCAGAAATTTCTAAGAAGGGTAATTATGCAGAGACTTCACAAGCCCATCTCTTCTTCCTTACCAGTTTGAAGCGGGGCAGGGGGATTTTGCTCACGTCCACTGGACTTCTTTCTGCAATGTTGACAAACCTTGCTTCCAGAATTGCCACAGCACATGAGACGTGGACCCACCTGTCAAAACACAAAGGCTACCTTAGCCACTTCTAGGACTAAGGCCTTGTGACTGTCTCTTCTAACGTGAGTCTGCTGATAGTGCTTCCTCTCTAATCCAATGTGACTCCTGACTTCCAGCAGCACTGAGTATGTGGAAACAGATTCCACACCACATGCCTTGGGTTAATGCACACAGCAGCTTCCTACACCACCAATTCACTCACACTCTGTTACAAAATGAGCAGAGCCAAAGCTAACTGAGTGTGGCAGGTTTCAGGGAATGAGAATAAACTGGAGAGTTCCATGCAGACCTCTTTTACCACAGGAGCTGGGTGATTTCTGAAAATACCTCCAGCAGTGCCCCAATCTGGCAGTAACTACGACCCTCCCATCTAGGCCTTTTCCCAAATCTTTCCCTGGGCTAAAATGACCCTGCCCTTCTGCTCCGTTTATCCATATCAGACTCACTCCTTGAGGGCTGGCCAAGCCCCGCTTCCTCTGTGAAGTCTGTTCACTAGACATCCTTAGAGATTTACAATAAGGGCTGTGCATGTTGGGAAACTGACAGGTACCAAGAGGAGAACAACCAAGATGGTGAAAGTTCTGGAAATCAGGTCAGGTGAAAACCTACAACAGCCAGTGTTGGGGCTACACAGAAGCTTTCAAGCAGTTTTGGCAGGGCTGTTATGTGGGAGTGAGAACAGATTTGTTTTGTGTGGCCCTAGAAGGCAGAAGCAGCATTAAAATGTAAAGGTGGGAGGCTCAAGCAAAGCCATTTTCACTCCAAGTAAGGAAGAACTTTAACAGAGCTGTCCTACAAGAGAACACAAAACCTCAGATAGATAACGGCAGCATGTGCCTTTAAAGGAGTAGAAGCAGCACAGAGAATGGCCTTCTATGTGGGGGCAGCATGAAGGGGACTGCTGCGAGGGAGGAGGCTGGACAGCAGGCATGCTACAAGTTCCCACAGGATCTTAGAATCAAGGCACTGACCACTGAATGCTCACTGACCTGTGTGTGCTATCCGCTAGATAGCCAGCTCTTCCAGGGCAAAAACCTCATCTGTCCTCTGTATCTCAGAACAATTAAACAAGACTCAACACAAAGATGCAGCTCAGTAAAAATGAGCTGCCTGTCAGCTGAGAGGCCCAACTCTAGGCTTAGAAGTCCAGAAACTTATGCTGATTTGATTAAATAGTGGGTGAGCTTGTCGAAGCTCTCCTTAGAGTCCCTCTGTCTTCCCTGAGGATACCTGCCCTCATCCCAAGCAGCAAGTCTGAGCCACACAGAATTTGCTGTGTGGAAAAGGGCTCACTGGCCTGTGCCATGGCCACCTCTCTAAATCAGCCCCAGCTGCAACAAGGTAACTGCCCTCACTTCCAGCCCACAAAGTCCCTGCACCATCTTCAACAGCCTTCGTAAGTCCATTCTTAGCTCTTCCAAGAGGAGGTTGTTACGTTCATCTTTGCCTCAGGGAAGCTGGAGTTGGAAAGGCTAGGACTTCTCGGCTCTGTTGGCATCCCACTTTTTAAATTAGCCTAAGAGATGCTACTACAGCTCCAAACAATGTGCTTCCCAGATCCTCATCATTCATTTAGATGAACAGCCATTCTCCTTGCAATGCCTCAGCACGCTGCTTCAGAATTAAGCTGGTGTACTCTGAGACAATGCTCAGAAAACCTCACCTGTCATCATTTGCTCTCTGCAGGGCTCCTCCTCGTAATGAACATAAACAGCAGTCCTGCCAAGAAAGAAGAAGAGAGGAAACTGGTTACCACCAAGTCATAAACATCCTATCTGCTCTCCCCTTGACTTCCTTTGGGCAACTGTAGTCTCCACATAAGAAAGCAACCTAATGGCATGTGGGGCTTAGCCTATGTACCCTTGTAACCGAACTTCCCAGAAGGACAATAGAGAGGTCACTTGGGGTTACAGTGCACCAAGTATTTGCTCAATTTAGCACAATCCTTTTCACCATTCCTGTTCATAGTAACAACTGTAAGCAAAGTCATGAATGGTACTCTGCTCAAACTTGAGGCACTACAGGGCTGTGAATGCTTCCTATGTGGGGTATGGCCAAGGTCCGGGGGGCCAGTGAAGAGAAGCCTGCAAAATGAATCATCTGAACCCTGTTCTAAGGCTCCAACCCAACAGCTAAATTCCATAAAGCCAGTGCTGGTTCCTCAACAGGACAATCTTGAATTGTTCTTAAGACACAAAGGAGCAAATTTAGCCTCCAGACTCCATTCATGCCCTATATCACAGGGGGACAGCAACCACTGTCATGGGAATTTATTCTGACAATACTCACTCTCTGACATCACCATATGCCAGTTCCTATGCAGACTGCCGGAGAAAGAAAGTCCAACAAGAAGGAACTCTAAATCTCATAGGGAAGACAGTAACAGAGTGGGATAAGGGAAATGATGGAAGCTACCCCAAAGCCAAAAGCCTGGCAAAGCAGGGGACACAGTGTGGGAATACTCACCTCCTCCAGGGCATTGGCTGAACACCGAGAACACATCCAGTCTTCAGAAGCCTTTGCAGGGGGGACTCCATAGCAACCTAACAGGGGTAGAGATGAGCAAATGAAACCCAGAGATCTGAGTTGCAATGTAAGTTTGCAACACTTTTCCATGTAACACCTCCCAAAGGTACAGCCAAATCCTACAGAAAACTAAATTCTAGCAATAGGATGGCCCAGTCTCAAAAGGTCAGAAACTGGAGATGGAGATTCACTGGTATAAACACCTAATGAGTAGTGGGAACTAATCCCCTCCTGAAATCTACAACCAAGAGAACATCCCAAAGTTGACTGGAAGTATGGACCCTGGGGGTCCTCAAAGACAATGAAACCCAGAATCAGCCAGCAACAAACTCCCCTAGAGCTCAGAAGCAATCCCTGCATTCAGGGGTTGAGGGGAAGGTCACTGGAATTTGGGTGGGGAGAGCCAATAGGTGGCAAGAACTTCCAACGAGGAGGCCCATGCTCCCTCGTACAGGACAAAAAGTTTTTAAAAGGCGAGAGGTACTCACTGGCATGGACCCGGACACTGCACTTCTTGCAGGAGACAAGCATGCTGGTGCCATCCTCCTCAAGGTAAGGAGTAGAAAGGTTGATGTCCGTGCTGCAGCCAGTTGAGGTGAAGCACATCTCTGGAATCAATGGCTTGGTCCTCTGCTTCTGGGGGGCTAAATCTGGAGCATTTGCACAGTTCTGACTAAGGCCTCCAAACTCAACCTAAGGGGAGAGAAAAGTGCACACCCCAGTGAATTGATACCTATGTGCTTGGCTTTCCACCTGCTCCATCAGCAGAAAGTTACCTCTCTTAAGTGATGGGACTTTGGCTACACACACCACCTCCACCCCCCCAGCACAGCCATTATCCCTGAGCTGCTAATTGAAATTACCTCTAATGACTCAACTCAATTTCTCACAGCAGCATCAAACAAAGGCCCCAGGGGACAACTGAGAAAAAGGATGCCTAGGTAAGAGGCAACTGGGATTTCAATCTTCCCAAACCAATTGGTAATAAAATGCACTGTGCTGCCAGCAGCTAGACTGCTTACTGTAGGTTTCCTTATGTGCTGCACCCCACATAGGAAAGTCTACAAAGGGGCCCACCCAGAGAGCACCCAGATTAGGAGCTCCTAAGGGTCCAGCACTGTTCCTCTTGTGGTCCATGTCAGCAGATCCCTGAGCTATAGCACAGTCACATGGCCAGAGCCCCAGCTGCTGCTCCTGGCTCACAACCCCTCCAGGAAGGACACATGTCCACGTACTTCCCTTGGCAAATATGCTGGCTGCAAATACCTGCTGGCTCTGCTGCTGGAGAGCCACCATCACCCCTGTTCCAAGGACCGGCCCAGCAACCTCTTAACTTCTAAACCTATGCCATTCATGCAATTCCAGCCCCTAGTCAATAGATATGCTCACAGTAACAACCAGGTCATTCACTTCCCTCACAGGCATGACACATGCAGTACTTTGGTTTTGCTTTTCTACAATGGAAATGGAAAGATGTAATGAGGTATTAATCCAAAGTGTGTTGGTATGAGGTTCTATTCTTTAGCAAAGCATGAACCTGGGTACAGGCTCAACAGAGCCACACCACTTTAAGCCATCATGGGGGGACTGGTTACCTTCCTGCCACCCTGTGTAGGTCCCAGCTGAGACTGAGCTGGTTACCTGGCACGTGCTGCCTTGAATGCCTTCCTGGCCTGGGTATGAAGAGTTCCATGATTCTAAAGCCACCAAAATGTCCCAGGAGGGGACATAGCTGAGCCCAGAAAATACAGTGCTTCCCAGCCCCAACCCACCTCCTCAGGCCCTCTGTTTCACTCCCTCCCAAGTTCCCTTTGGCTACTGGCTGTGGCAATCAGGAAAGAAAGAAAGGAGAAAGAGGACCTGGATTTCATTGGACGTTATTCTGTAGTAAAGAAATCAGCAGTCTTTCTGACCAACCGACCTGGACTACAAACCACCTGGCAAGAATAATCACTAACTAGAATGATTTAAAAAAAGCAGATTTCCTCTGCAAACAATAAGTCTGTGAGTTTTGCAAGGCTTGATGAGTGTGTGTGCAAGGAGAGCAGGGAATCCCCCAGAGTCTAAGCCACAGCCTCAACTTTTCTCCAAAGCAGTCTCAAGTGAACACCCACATTGCTGGGTTATCTGCCTGGCAGAGCCTGACCAATACACGGATGGGCAGAGAATGCTAGGGAAAAAATGCCTTCCCTAAGATAACCCGTGACAAGCTATGTACCCACAACTAAATCCAGCTTCCCTCTGATTGCTGCTCCTGGGTAAAATAAGGGGATGGGGCAGCCTTACCTGATGGTAAGTTTGAAAGATCATACAGACAGCACAGTGAGGGGCCTGCTGGGCCATGGTCTCATTGAATTCCTTCTCAGCCTCAAAGTTGGGGGGTCGATTCTGCCATAGCTGGCTCAGAGGCTTGGCCCAGGCCTCTGTCTCCTCAGTCTCCTCCTCAGGGGTCAGCTGTTCAGATGTCTCTAGAGAAGGAAGCAGAATCATGAGTTAGCACCAGCACCTGCACATCTGTGGCTCATCCTGGAGAGCAAATGAGCTGAGCCAGGACTTCTGGTCTTAGATTTGGACCAAACCCAAGATCCTAAGTGTGATAAAGGCAAAGGGCAGGAAGTGACTTTCAATAGACTCCAATACTTGGATGATGATGTGGGGAGTCCTGCATGTACCCCTTTCTCAAGCCAGTTTTATTCATGATTCATGCCTGTTCTCCTCTCCACTAAAAGCTGCTAGCCCTTGAGAATCCTTCTGCCCAAGGGCAACAGAGTGAAACACCATCTTCCCAGAAATCTTATTCCTTGCTGACTGCAAAATACCAGTACATTAAGTCCTTTACCCTTTAGAAGTTTTCCCTTTGGTTGTGCTGAAGGTAAACAAGGCAAAGCTTAAGTTTTAATTTTTATATCATGGACCTTGGTCAATACTTTCCAACTCCCTCTGGAAAGATCATGGAAGTTCTACCCTTTCACAGCAAAATTAAACAACCCCTCTTAGTACTGCCTCAGAGGAAGGCCAGAGCCACATGTCCAAGATGAAACCTCTTCCCAACCTCAAGATATAAGGCCCCAGGGAAGCGGGTGTGGCTCAATGGTGCGGTGGGCTGATGCAGCAACCTCACGGCAGGAAGCGGGTGTGGCTCAATGGATAGAGCACCCGTTTACCATATGAGAGGCCCTGGGTTCACTTCCCGGGGCCTCCTTGTGAGGGCAGGCCGGCTCACAGGGCGCCGTGGGCTGATGCGGCAAGACCTCCCAGCAAAGGGGGAGATAAGCAGACACAGAGAAGACACGCAGCGAATGGACACAGCAACACAAGTGGCAAGAGGGGGATAAATAAATAAAAAATAAATAAATCTTTGAAAAAAAAAAAAAAAAAAGATATAAGGCCCCAAGTCTAGCAAAAGTTGGCATGTCAAATAGTCTAGCCAGGAAACATGTAAAAATGTGTTTACATTTTTAAAGGGTTGGGGAAAAAAAAGAATGTGACAGAGACCATATATAGCCTATAAAGCCTAAAATATTTACAATTTGGCCCTTCGCAGACCCTTGGTCTAGACAACAAATTTGTGTCTCATAATTACTACAGACAGCAGAACATACGATTCATCAGGCCTCAGCACTG
Organism: Cabassous unicinctus; assembly: GCA_029593785.1. Classification (NCBI taxonomy): domain Eukaryota; kingdom Metazoa; phylum Chordata; class Mammalia; order Cingulata; family Chlamyphoridae; genus Cabassous; species Cabassous unicinctus. The sequence goes on from JAQZBX010089579.1 coordinate 8,524, forward strand.
CCTGGGGAAAGAAAAATCCCCTCTGGGTGCCAGTTCCCAGACAAATGGGACCCACTGCTGAATGGAAAACAAAAATCTTTGCTAGCCCACTTAAAAGGAAGGCTTGAAACAAGGTCAAGGAGGTAAGGGAAACCCTGTAATTCTGAAGACTACAGGTGAATGAGGACAATCTTCACTTAAGCCTGAATTCATTAAGTTCAGAACTCTTAAATATGTCAGTTTGGTAAACATAAAAGCAAATATCAAAACAAACTGAAGAGTTTCTCCAGATGCTCCCTACAGTAACTATGCCTTTCTTTGGCAAGGGTGACCCAAGAAACCTCACGTACAGCACCTCACAGGAGACTGGCTCTGTGCTAGCCCCACCACGAGGCACCGCATGGGATCACAGCATCGAGGTAGGTGTGGGCATCAACAATCTCCAGCTACAACTCCTCCAACGACCTTCGCACTTCCTCCCAGACAGAAAAGCTTTCACTGAGACCCAACATCTATGCAGAGCAGCCTAAGGAAAGCTCTGGTGAATACTTGCTCTAGCAACTAAATATTGCAACTAAATGGAGTTGTTCATTTCTGGCAACTTCAGCTCGGTGCAGATAAACAGTTATCTACTCCACCTTCATAGCCATGTTTAATCTAAAGGGATCTGGCAGCTGCCGTTGTGTGTGACCACAGTGTAGACCACTGTAGAGCAGTAAGGCCCATGCAGTCAACAAAAACCAACCCCTATGAGCCCCATCAATCAGGCCCAGCCAGGAGCCATGGTGCCTGAAAGCCAAGTGCAGACCTTTTCTGCATCCTGGCCCAAACAAGGGTGACTGGCAGGAAATGGAAGGATGAAAACACAGGCTCACAAGCACAACTAAAACATTAATACACTGACATCTGTTCTGTTTACAAAACCAAAAGTGGTAAAAATTAATAATAATAAAATAAAATAATCATTCTGTGTGAATATGACAAGGGAAAATGCTCATTACGTTAAGAGAAAATTGTAAGAATCAAAATTTTACAGTTTACATATGTGAAACTTCACTGAGCTACAACAGTTAAGATGTATGCATTTCTCTCTAGTTGTATGTATATGTATGTTATGTGTATGGTAGCTTATATGTATGTTATTCTTCAATTTAAAATGTTTTTTTTAAAAAGTGGGAGAAGAGGAGTACTAGACTAAAAGATATTAAAGCTATAACTTCCAAAGGCAATGTGTGACCCTAGGTTGGATACTGGTTTAAAAGGAAAAAAGTTATAAAACATCTCTTGGGACAAGTAGGAAATATGAATATGGGCTGAAAATTTAGAGATTATTCCTTATTTTCTTAGGTGTGATAATGGTATAGTTTATATAGGATATAAGCCTTCTTAAGAGATGCATATTGGTATACTTAAAGTGAAGTAACTTGATGACTACAACTTATTTTCAAGTGGTACAACAAATATGTTTGTATGTACATGTTCGTTCGTATGTACATAAATAAAACACGGAGACATTTTCCCTCTGGAAAAATGATAATACTTGCTGATTTGTAGGTGAGCACACATGCAGCACAGGGCTTTGCATCATTGACAAAATTTAACATCCTGAAAAATCAGCCTGTGCCTCTTAGGTGAGAAACCATAGAGCTGGCATACAATTATCTCATATTAGGTATATTCAAAGATGATCAAACATATCGTGAATTCTGGTTAGCAAATTAGATATAAAAGAAAATCTTGTTCTCTTTTTGTAGAGTATCTGGGACAACAGCTAAGCCCTTATCCCTCACTTTGGTCTCCTGATGTCCTGTCAGAGCAAGTCCTAATGGATTCCACCTGGTGAAGAGAGACGCTGCTTTCCTCCTAGTGAAGAGAGAAAACACTTACCATCATCACTGACACAATCCTGCAACACAAGTGGGTGATGGCGAGGGAGCTTGCTTAAGGGCTGACGACGACCCTTGGACTTCTTATTTTCCTCCAGGGAAAAGACGTATTCATCTGCAACCTGGGCAAACCATAAAAAGCAATCACATCTATCTGTCTCAACTTGGAGACACAGCAGAAGTTAGTCTTACAATGAAAACCAAGGGAAAGAGAGCGATAAAGAGACACAACGAAATGTAAAACCAAACAAAGAAAATACCTGTCTTAGAAAAAAACAAAATGACAGTGCCTTGCAAACTAATCTAAATTGGAATTATGTAAAAATTTAGGGCCAAATTTGTGCCTAGTAAGTGTGGTTCCTAGCCTGAAACAAATGTACCTAAAATAAATCTACTCCCACTCTGAAGGAGAGCCATGCCCCTTCCCATAAGCTGACTGCCATAAGACTGTGTCTGAGAACCCCAGAAGAGCCCAGGTGCCCCTTTCCTGGGACCATAAGGCCAGGAACACCTAGATTACAATGTGCCAAGGCAGCTGGGCCACCCAAGCTTGAAAAGCTAGAGAACCTACAAAAAGGTGGGGAGCACCTGATGCATTAAAAGTAAAACAGGCCAACTTCTCCTTATACGCAGTCAAAACCTCAGTTCTAGTTGATATTATTAATTCCTCAGTTAGTTCCCTCTTCTTTAGAGGAGAATATAAGCCAGGACAGGGAGCATATCGAAAACTCTGGCCTTAGCTACAAAGGGAAGGTTGATTTAACACTGAATTTACGTAAATTCAAAGCAAATGTAATTAGGTTTAAGATGTTCAAGATTGAATAAGTAATTCTACACAGAAGTTCCTTTCTAATCAACATATTTAAAACTTGGTTATACTGACATTAGGAGACATAGGGTTAGCAAAATCCATTAAATGAGGAAATGAGGCCTGGAAGAGGGCAGTTTGCAACTGTGACAGAAGCCAATGCCTTATAGTGCTGCAGTGAAGAGACAGCACTGCAGCGCCTCTTCAGAGAAGAACATGTACACAGAACCCCAGAACTTAAGGACCAGACCTGGAATGTCAAGAAAAACCCAATTCTGAGCAGGCCTGCCCCAAAGCCTAAGGCACGTCCATGTAGAAAAGCCTGGCCTCCCAAACACAAATCTCATGAAGGTTCACTGTCCATTTGCCTATTCATTCAAATCATTTATTCAACAACTATGTACTGAGCATCTATGGTATGCAAAGGCCTGCCCAAGAAAGGAAGAAAGTGTGGAGAAATGGACTAAGAGGATGCAATCTGAATTTAACACAAGTGTTAACACTGGCAGCAGTGTTGGAGGAAAATGGAGAAGTGAGGATATCAACGACTTTTTGCAGCTGACATCCAACAAAGACATGCATGTTCACAAACTTCTTATCAGATCTAATCTACTTCAACAGTCTAAACCAGTGGTTTTCAAAATATACATCAAGAAGCTCCTTCAAGAGCCTCCATCACAGTGAAATGGCAGGTCCCTAGGCTTGCCTCTGTTTCAAGCAGAATTATAAATTTTGATTTACATTTTTTTAAATTCATAAGTTTCACTTAAAGAATGGGCTCTTTGGCTGAAACAAACTGTACTTATGCACATTTTAAAACAAAATATTGTAAAACAAAAGTAGATTCTAAAAAGATAAGACAAAAATGAATTGAGGTTGTATTATTTTATTCCTCCACCCTAATAAATCTTTCTGCATTCCCTATTTCAAAGACCTCCAAGATAACAGGCCTAAACCTGGGATGTGGCAGAGACTAGAAGAAAAGGGATGAAAACAAAGGAGCCGAGATGGTGCAGATTTCTAGCCTGGATCACTAAGGTGAGAGGATAACTTGTGTGTGGCGGGGAGGGGTAATTACAAGCTGGGTTAAACTTGCTGTCCTGGTGCATATGCCATAGTGTCTGTGGGTCTTTCATTTGGAAACACCCAGGAGACAATAAGTAATTTAGATCTGGAGTGCAGAAAAGAGGTTAGAGCAAGAAAACAGATCAGAGCAAGAATTGCAGGGAAGCGGGTGTGGCTCAGTGGATAGAGCCCCCGTTTACCATATGGGAGGCCCGGGTTCGCGTCCCGAGGCCTCTTTGTGAGGGCACACCGGCCTGAGCGGTGCGGTGGGCTGATGCAGCAACCTCACGGCAGGAAGCGGGTGTGGCGCAATGGATAGCGCACCCATTTACCATATGAGAGGCCCCGGGTTC
>JAQZBX010089580.1:0-12614 GCA_029593785.1 Cabassous unicinctus
ATAGTTTTTTGATCCTTATGCTTGTTCCTTCATGACCATAATAAAACTACCATATCTCCATTTTTCAAACTATTTGAAAAATGAGTGAGGAATATGAAATGGTGGATAAGCAATTGAATTGAGTCACTCCATTTCAGATCACTTTCTGGCAAACTCATCCATTACTTCCCATTTAATATCATTGGTCACAACTAACAGAAAGAAATCTAGAAAGATTAGTAAATTAAGCTAAATATATTGCTGTCATACTTACAAAATTAAGATTCCATTTGTAATGAGGACATCTTTGCCACAGCGTCATTTGTATAGACTGTCATATTTAAGTCTTTTCCTGGAGAGGTGCCCTTATTAACAATGACAAGTTTTAGCACAATGATTCTCAAAACAATTTCAATTAGAAACACCTTAGAGAGCATTAAAATATAATAAATATGGAGCTCCAGCCAATATTTATTGAATCAATATCTCTATAAGAAAGGTGTATATTTCAATTGTGCCCATGCAAAATGGCCCATACTTAAGTATAGAATATAATTGTATGCTATGACATCTAAGGAGAATGGAAGAAAAATAAGGGAGATTAGCATGTCAGAAGTCTGAAAGTTCAGGATTCTGGATGGAATAATCCTGGGAATTGATTTTTACAGTTACATGATCTTGGAGCAAACACTTGCATTCTGCAAGTCAAAGTTCTTTACTAAAGAGGAATACTAATAACCCGTCTCATATCCAAGGGTTTTACTTTCCTAAAATACTGCCAATAAAAAGTACCAGAAATGGGTTGGCTTTTACAAAAATGATTTATTTGTTGTAAAATCATACAATTCCAAGGCCATGAGAAATTCAAATCAGGACACCGTAAGAGATGCTTTATCAACAGAGTCAGCTACCACATTGAAACACAAGAAGGCCACCAATGTCTGCCAAGGTTTCTGCCTTCCTGCAGCTGTAGACAATCTTAGCATAGGGTGTTCTTTCTTACTGGACCTTCCCTCTCTCTCTCTGGGACTCAGCTCTTTGAGCCTCTCATGTGTGTCTCACACTGAAGCTCAATTGTAATTGAAACCTCTCTTGTATGGCAGGATCAAGTATGGTGGCTACCTTTTCCCCGTGTCTGTATGTCTCTGTGTCTCCATTTGTTACTAGACCCAGCAAAAGGGCAGAAACTCAACTTGAGTCATGCTTCACTGACATAAACCAGTCAAAATAGTCTCACACTCATATAAATGGATTAATTCTATTTAAGGGATTCATAAAAGAATTCCAAACTGTCACATTTCATCCTCTGAATCCCCAAAAGACATGTCTTCCATATGCAAAATACATTCATTATATCACAATATTCCAAAAACCTTAAATCATTTCAGTGGCAATGTTAAGTATGAAATCACATAAAATCAATCATAGGCATGCAGTTTGTTTTGGGGAAATGTTCTCTCTGGATGTAGACCTGTGAAATTTAGAAAACATTTTATTTTCTTCCAATATATTAAGGAGAGACACAGATAGGATAAACATTTGCATTATGATAAGGAGAGATTGGGATGGAAACATGTCCCATGGGTCCCCAACAGTTCCAAAAAACTGCAGGGCATACTCCATTAGATTTAAAAGTCTGAAAGTCATCCTTAAAATGATGCTTTCTACTTCTCCTCAGGGCTTCATGGGAACCCACCCTTTCCACAGGCTTGCCCAATGATAATTTTCTAGGTTCTACCCTCATCAAGCATGTAGGTGGTGAATGAACTCCAGACATCACCTTCCAAGAACATTAGAGTGACAGTCACATTTTCCCCAATCTTTGAAGTACACTTTCAACACCCATAGTACAGTGATGAGGCAGCAACATTCTCCCTAATCTCCAGCATACAGGCTCAGCCCCCTCAGAATATTGTGGTGGTGACCTGACTCTCTCCAACCTATGGGGAATAAGTCCACAGCCCTCATAGAACTGGGATGGTGACCTAACTAACCCCAAACACCCAAGAATGCACTCTCTCTTCTCTATAGCCTGGGGTTGCCAAAATCCTCCTGAGCAATGGGTTGGAATATCCACCCTCCTCAAATGCTGGGGCAAACTCACTATTTCTGCACATATGGGTGATGTCCCTCTCTTGGTCTAAGGAGAGGTCTTAATTCCAGTCCTTAGCTTCCACAGTTTTCCTCTTGAACCTGTTTTTATCCTTCAATCTCTCCCCTCCTTTTTCCTTTTATTCTAGGCTGACAGTTGTTTCATTCATACAGATCTAACAAAACTCTTGTTATATTAGCATGCAGAATTCACAGGTATAAGCCATCAGACAGAAAGACTTTTCACAATTCCTTTCTGGATAACTGCATTTACGATTCTGACTTAGAAAGTCCCAGTTTAGTTAAGTTGTCTTATGGGCCACCATCTTCTGGGGGCTGGTTTTCAGAAGCTTGGAATTTCCCAAATCAGTCTTTGGTTTCTTTGTGCCCAGCAATTTAATTCTCATCTTATCTCTTTCCTCTTGCATTTTCTATAAGCTGCAAGGAGAATCCAGGCTACATTTTTCCACATTTACTTTGGAAATCTCTTCAGCTAAATGTCCAAACTCATCATTTTTAAATTCTGCCTTCCATCTAATATAAGGAGTCCATTTTGTCAAGGTCCCTGAAACTTTAAAAGAAGGATCACCTTTCCTACAGTTTCCAATAATATCTTCATTTCTTTCTAAGGTCTTATCAGATATAACTTTAGGATTCATCTTCCTACCAACAGTCTCTTCACAGCAATCTATCCATTTTCTATTCAGCATCTCACAGTTTCTCCAAAAATTACCCCTTAATCATTTATAAAACCTTTCCAGAATTTTTAATAATTTTAGCAGCATGACCACTCTCCTGTTACCAATTTCTGGTTTAGTTTGCCAAAGGGCTGCCATGTCAAAGTACCAGAATAGGTAAAAACTCACATGCCCTGTCAAAGTACCAGAATAGGTAAGAACTCACATTCCAAGGCCATGAGAAGTCCAAATCAGGACTTCATGAGAGGTGAATTCTCACCAAAGTCAGTTATCACATGGCAAAGTAAGATAACCACCAATCTCTGCCAAGGTCTCTGCCATTCTGCAGCTGTAAACAAGGCTGGCATATGGCTTTGTCTCTTACCAGGCATTCTCTCTCTTTCTGGGTCTCAGAGCTTTAAGCCTTCCCAGGTTTCTCACTTTGCTGCTCATCTAATTGTAAAACCTCTCTTTCATGGCAAGATCAAATACGTGGCTTCTTTTTTCCTGTATCTGTCTTTCTCTTTGTCTCCAATTTTATCAGATCCAGAAAAAGGAAGAGAATCTACTTGAGTCACTCTCCCTGATATAACCAAATTAAAAGTATCACACTCACAGAAATGGATTAGTTCTTTTGGGATTCATAAAAAATTTCAAAGTGCCACACAAAGCATGTATTCTTTGGGACATGCATCCAAAAACATTATTTTTTTAGAAGTTATGAATTATGATATATTACTTACAGTTTTAGATGATTAAGCTTTAACTCAGAGACCATTTTTACTAGCTACTTTCATTGAAAGTGATGAGCTTGAATTATGTCTTATACCTTCTAATTCAGTAATCTTTCCACTAGATGAAGTTTATGTATTGGGAAAAACTTCTATTTGAAAATAAGTGCTAGATTAGTACACAAACAGGAATTTATATTCTTTTCATTATATGATCAAAGCAAAGGATTAGAAGATTTCTAGAAAATGTTCTCTCAAAAATTATCTTTATAAAATATATCAGTGAAGGTGTACTTTTCGTATGGACCAAGTTTTAGTCCAATAGGGCATATGATAGATATTATCATATTTTTATATAATAATTCAATTACAGAACTTTGAAATTCAGCACACATCTAAGATCTTTTCTTCTGTTTAATAACATTCTTTTTCTATTATCATTTGGTATATTTGTATCAAAATATCTAATTTTTAATATATTTTACCTGTCTGTACAGTCTACTGTTGTCAACGTTATTCTTCATTTCTGTTACAGTGTTTTGATGTATACTATATCCATTAATACTTAGAGTTAAATATAAGCATCCATTAATGCTTATATTTCTCTTATGTTTTCATGTTTTTGTCCGTGTTTTCCATAGAAACTTCATATATAATCATAATTATTTAAAAATCCCTCTCTGATAATTATAATATCTGAGTTGTATTCTGATGCCAAGTTTGTCCTTTCAGAATGTGTTTCTTGCCTTTTAGCATGCCTTGTAATTTTTGTTTGATGACTGTGTTGGTAGGAGTCATGTTCACCAACAAAACAGCTGTACTTAAATTTAATTTGCATTTCTGTAAATATGAACAGGTTAAAATATCTTTTATTATGTTAAAGTGAATTATGGTATGAATTTACTCTGATGACCAATTTCTCTTTCTTCCCTATTCTTTTTTCACAGCTTTTCTTTGATATTTTGTTCAACTTATTCTGAATTTAAAATTATTCAGGTTAAATTATCAAAATCAAACCAGGGATTCACTAATGGGTTACAAAATTATCCCTGGAGATGGGAATAGAGGGCACTTAAAGTAGTTTATCTCTGTGCAATTCCAGTCTGGACAACAGACAACACAGATCAGTGCACCTTTCCAGTGAGGTTTCTCTTTCAAGCCCCACTTTCCTGTGTTTTGGTCTGGCCAGAGCCAAGATTCAAACCAGGCTCTGCTGGCTGAATTCACTGAAAAGAAGCCTCCTGGCTCCCCACCCCTTTTTCCTTGTAACAGCTGACAAGGAGGAAGATGCCTGTTCCTCTAGGTCAGTTGCAGTAAGTCAGGGCTTTTACCCTGGCTTAATATCTTGGGGTGGGGGTTGGGAAACCTTCCCTGCCCCAGGGGAAGGTAATTCATGTTTGTTGGTTTGGGTTACTTGTCTCTCTGTCCCTCACCCTCCCGGGAGTTGTATAGCACTTTCTTGGTCTCTGAAACACAAAACAGGTCCCTCAGGAAACCTTTGGCTATTTCTCCATTTAAAAAAAATTTTTAAGACTTTTTTTTAAATACCTTAGATTATATAAATGCTAGATAAAATATAGAGGATTCCCATATGCCCCACACCCTACACCTCCCAAATTACCAAATCCTTCATCAGTGTGTGGTATATCTCCTACAATAGATGAACACATGTTGGAGCATTGCCACTAAGCATAGATGATAGTTTACATTATAGATTAAACTCTGTTCTGCAAAATTTTGTAAGTTATGGTAAAATATAAAATGACCTGTATCCATCTTTGCAACATCATTCAGAACAATTCCAATATCCCCCAAATGCCCCCATATTACATCTATATTCCCCTCTTCCTCCACTCAGAACCCCCAATAGCCACTGCCTCCACATCAATGATAATAGTTCTTCCATTGCTAGAATAACAATAAGTCTATAGTAGAATAACTAAACATACTCAAGTCCAATATTCATTCTCCAATCCTGAGGATCTGGAATGGTGATGCCCACTCTGTTTCTAATTGAGAGGGGGCTTAAATCCCAAGGGGCTGATGTATGGAAATATCTTGCTTGCAGTTGTAGATTCTCTCTGTTCCTTGGGATGTGTGTTGACCATCATCATTTCCTTGATGGTTGTCCTGGGTGAGTCCAATGAATTGGAGAGAAGGTGCTGCTACACTGTTGAGATTTAGGGCTCAACTGGCATATGGAAAACCCAAAGATTTAAGTCTTTGGGCATACAACTATCAAGTCTAGTACTAACTATAGTTCAAATAGGAGGGTCAAAAGAGCCATATGTAGGAAAAACACAAATGAGTCCAACTCTGTCACACTGGGAAGTGTAATTTCCAAAGTAGGGCCCACTTGCAGGGCACCAAACTCAAGAGCTGTCTGCCCTGATTATAGTGTCTGGATGTCTCTAGAGCCCTCAGGATCCCTGCTATTTGAGGCAATATTTACTGTGGCAGTCAATGAGATCCTGCTGAGACATGCATAAGTGTAACCTCTGGGATGACCTCCTGACTCACTTGGAAATCTCTGCGCCATAAAAACTCATCTGTATTTACCCTTTCCTTCTTTTGCTCAAAGTCTTTTTCCAGGTGCATTACTAGTTGGTGCATGGTAATAATCCTTCAGTACCAGGGGGTTTCATCTTCTGGAGTCATGTCCCATGCTGGGGGGAAGTTAATGCACGTGTATGCTGAGTTTGGCTAAGAGAGAGGTCACATTTGAGCAACAAGGAGGCTCTCAGAAGGTAAGTCATAGTTAACGTATAATGCTAGTGTAAGTTTCAATTTCAACAGTAAAGGTTCATAAGTACAGTCATCAATATCAAGGGTCCTTCATAATGGTCCATCCTCCTTCACTATGCACTGTCCCTGTTTTCAGGGGATTCTTGCTATCCCATTAGAGAATGTGGTAGAACACCCCAGGATGGAATTTGATATATTTTCATTTATTGTGTGGATCTCCAATCACCATAACAATGCCCCATGACCACTTGAACATATTTATATACCTTAGATGCATGCCTTAGGTAAATCTTCTCCCATGCATTCCCCATCACTGAAACCCAAGACAAATGATCCTCAATTGCCACAGTTGTGACCATTCTGTGATCCAATATTTCTTCATAAATGAAACCAACAAAATAATAAAATAAAATCAATAAGAAAATAAAATAATATTGATATTTTTAAAAATAACCATTAATATACAAAAAAACAAAAATTTGAAATAATAAAAAATATACTTTTTTTTGCATGGTATCATTCATCACTCTAAGATCTGTTGTCTTGTATATACAGTGACATTTTCTTCCATATATTTCCCCAGTGTCTTATTTTTTTCATTTTATCTTCAAAGAAATTTTAGGTTAAAGAAAAGTCATGTTCAGAATATAGGAGACCCAACATCCTTCCCCTTTTCCCTTCTCCCTTATTAATAACATTTTACATGTGGATAGAATATTTGTTACAATTAATGTACAAATTTTGAAACATTGCTAATAATCATGGCCAATAATTTACATTATGGTTTATATTTTGGAATGTACAGTTTTATAAATTTTGACAAAAATTAAAATGGCCTGTATCCATCATTGCAAGAGCATGCAGAACAAATCTAATGCCATAAAAATGTCCAATGTTCCAACTATTCTATTCATCTCTCCCCCTCTCTTTGGGACCTATGGTAATCACTGTTTCACTTTTTAAAGAATAAGATTCATAGTTTCTTGCAATAATAATGAGGGCTAGACATATTGCTCTGTTTTCTTTTATTAGACACTGCGCATGTTCTCAAGAGACTGTTGCATCTCTTTTGGAGAACATAACAGGACCCACTAGGAGGGGAATTTAAAATTTTCTTGTTTATTGTGTGGATCTCCACCCACTGATATAACACACGATGTAAGATGAACACTTACATATTCCACAGAAGCCTTCCCCAGGTGTATCTTGTCCAGTTTGTCCACCCACATTCAGTACTCTACACCAGTAATCCTCCCCTGCTGTTTTTGCCAAAAGAGCTTTCCCAATGTTGTAGTTTTAATCACAGAACTGCAAATCCCCAGAGTTCTCTTGCTCCTTCCCCTGACCCTCCTCCCAGTTCCATGTATAGTCCATTATGACCCCCCCAAACTTATCCCCTTAATAGACCAACACTGTCAAACCCAATTTCATCACTGCACCACTGTCATGCCCATCCAAAGCACAACTACAGCCTTCTACCTTATCATAGATTTTACTCATATGGATGTTGGCTTACCACCCTCTATTCCCTTCTACCCCCTGTAATCCTATTTTCTAGACTCTAGCTATGTGAGTCTGCTCAATTTGCTAATGTCAGTGAGGTCATGTAATATTTGTCCTTCAGTGCCCGGCTTGCTTCAGTCAAAATAAGGTATTCAAGATTCATCAATGTTATCCCATGGGTTAACAATGCATTCCTTCTTGCAAATGAGTAATATTCCATTGTTTGTATATACCATAGTTTGCTTAGCCATTCTTTTTCTGATGGACATTTGGGTTGATTCCAGTTTTTTACAATAGTGAATAATGCTGCTAGGAACATTGCTGTGAATATATTTGTTCATGTTCCTGCTTTCAGTACTCCTGGATATATACCTAGCAGTGGGATTCCTGGATCATATGGCAGTTCTATAGTTAGGTTCCTGAGGAATTGCCACACTCTCCTCCACAATAGCTGCACCATTCAACATTCCGACCATTAGTGGAAAAGTGTTCCCTTTCCTCCACATGCTATCCAACACTTGTAGTCCTCTGTTTTTTTAATAACCACCAGACTAATGTGTGTAACATGATATCTCATTGTTGTTTTGATTTGCATTTCCCTAATACCTAACATTTTTTCATGTGTTTCTTAGCTATTTGTATTTCATCTTTGGAAAAGTGTTTATTCAAATTACTTGCCCATTTTTTTAATGTTTTTTTTTTTGTCTTTTCATTTTTGAGATGTAGAATTTCTTTATATGAGTTGGATATTAAGCCCTTATTAGATAGATGCTAACCAAATATTTTCTCCCATTGAGGTGGCTGACTTTTCACTTTCTTGACAAACTCCTTTGAGGAAAAAAAGTTTTTAGTTTTGAAGAGGTCTCATTTATATTTTTTTTCTTTCATTGCTCCTGCTTTGGGTATAAAATTCAGGAAATGATGAAACCAAAATTCATGAAACCACCCTTCAATATCTTCCAAGATCTTTATTGTCTTCACTCTTATATTTAGATCTTTGATCCAAATACAGTTAATTTTTCTATAAGGTGTGAGATGGTGGTCCTTTCTCATTCTTTTAGCTATGGATATCCATTTCTCCAAGCATCATTTTTTGAAAAGCCCATTCTATCCCAGTTGAGTGGACTTCGTGGGCTTGTTGAATATCAGTTGACCATAAATTCACGAATCTACAGTATGTTTATACATGTGCCAATACCATGCAATATTGACCATTGTAGCATTGTAGTATGATTTAAAGTCAGGTAGTGTGATTCCTCTGGTTTCATTTTTCTTTTTTGATATGTCTTTGGCTCTTGGAGCCCCTTGCCCTTCCAAATAAATTTCATAGTTAGCATTTCCTACTCAGTTAAAAATGCTGTGGTAACATTTATTGGGATTGCATTAAATATTTTAATCAGTATGGGTGGGATAGACATCTTAATGAGGTTTAGTCTTCCTATCCTTGAACAGGGAATATTTTTCCATTTATTTAAGTCATCTTTGATATACTTTAACAGTGTTGTGTAGTTTTCTGAATAAAAGTCCTTTACATCTATAGTTAAATTTATTCCTAGGTATTTGATTCTTTTAGATGCTATGGTAAATGTAATTTTTTTCTTTACTTCTTCCTCATATGGCTCATTATTGGGGTATAGAAATGCTACAGATATTTGCACATTAATCTTATAACCTGTGACTTCACAGAACTCATTTGTAAGCTCTAGAAGCTTTGTTGTAGATTTCCCAACACTTTCTATGTAAAGGATGATGTCATCTGCAAATAGTGAAATTTTTACTTCTTCCTTTCCAATTTGGTTGCCTTTTACTTTTTCTTGCGTAAGTGCTCATGAAAGTCCTTCTAACACAATGTCAATTAAGAGCAGTGACAGTGGGCATCCTTGTCTTGTTATAGATTTAGAGGGAAATCTTTTAAGATTTCACCATTGAATTATGTTCTTAGCTCGGGGTTTTTCACATATACTTTTTCTCATGTTGTAAAAGTTTCCTTTGATTCCTATATTTTGAAATATATTTATAAGGGAAAGGTGCTTTATTTTGTTGAATGCTTTTTCTGCATCTATAGAGATAATTATGTGATTTTTTTCTTTTGATCTGTTAATATGGTATATTGCATTGATTGCTTTTCTTATGTTGAACCATTCTTGTATCAATGATGAAACCCAATTTGTCATTGTGCATAATTCATTTGGTGTGTTGTTGAATATGATTAGCAGGTACTTTGTTGAGGATTTTAGCTTCTATGTTCATTAATGAGATTGAACTTTAGTTTTAATTTCTTGTGACATCTTGGTGTGACTTTGGTATCAGGGTGATTTTGGCATCATAGAATGGATTAAGCATGTCCCACCACTTTTGTTTTTTGGAAGAGTTTAAGCAGAATTAGTGTTAGTTAATTCCAGAATGTTTTGTAAAATTCACCTGTGAAGCCCTCTGTTCGTAAGCTCTCCTTAGTTAGGTGGTTCTTGATGACTACTTCAATCTTGTTACTTGTGATTGGTTGGTTGAGTTCATCAAATTCTTTTTTCAATGTACACTTCTTGTGTGTTTCTAGGGATTTGTCCATTTCATCTAAGTTATCTAACTTGTTAACATACAATTTTCCAGTTTTCTCTTGTGATACTCTTTACTTCTCTTTATTTCTGTGGGATCAGTGGAAATATCTTGTTTCTTATTTTATGTAGGTGCATTAAGTCTCTTTTTTTTTCTTTGTTAGTCTAACTAAGGGTTTGTCAATTTTATTAATCTCAAAGAACTAGTTTTTAGTTTTGTTTACTTTTTCAAGTGCTTTCTTATTTTCAGTTGTATTTAGCTCTACTTTAATATCTGTTATTTCCTTCTTCCTACTTGCTTTGCATTTAGTTTGTTGTTCCTTTTGTACTTCCTCCAGATGTGCAGTTAGGTCTTTGATTTCAGCTCTTTCTTCTTTTTAGTATAGGCATTTATGACTATGAATTTCCCTCTCAGCACAGTTTTTGCTGCATCCCATATGTTTTGATAGATTTTGATGGCATTTTCTTTCATTGCAAGGTAGTCACTGATTTTATTTGTAATTTCCTCCTTGACCCACTGATTGTCTAACAGTATGTTGTTTAACTTCTATATCTTTGTATTTAATCTTGTTCTCTGTCCCTCACTGATTTCCAGCTTCATTACATTGTGGTCAGAGAAATTACATTGTAGGATTTCAATCTTTCTGAATTTATTGAGAGGTGTTCTGTTGCCTAGCATGTGGTCTACGCTGGAGAAGGATCCACATGCTCTCAACAAAAATGTATTTCCTGCTATAATTGGGTGTTATGTTGGGTATATGTCTATTAGGTCCAGATCCTCTAATGTATTATTCAAGGTCTCTGTTTCTTTACCAATCTTCTGTTGAGATGTTCTGTCTAATGGTGATAATGGTGTATTAAAATCCCCCACTGTAATTGTAGAGGCATCTCTTTCTCCACTTAGTTTTTTCAATGTTTGCCTCATGTAATTTAAGGCACTCTGGTTAGGTGCATACATGTTTATGAAGGTTCTTTCTTTTTGATAGACTACCCATTTTATTAATATATACTGGCTTTCTTTGCTTTTTACAATGTTTTTACATTTAAAATCCATTTTTTGTAATATTAGTATAGGTACTCCTGCCCTTTTTTGGTTACTGTTTGTATGTAAAACTGTTTCACTTTAGCCTCTTTGGATTCCTGTATGTAAGGTGAGTTTCTTTTAGACAGAATATACATAGGTCATAGTTCCTTATCCATTCTGCCAATCTGTGTCTCTTGATAAGAGAGTTTAATCCATTAACATTCAATGTTATTGCTGTCAAGGAATTACTTACCTTAGCCATATATTCTTTAAGTTTATGTATGCTATATTTTGTCTTTATATCTCTTTTTATCTTTTTAGTTATTCTTACACTCTCCTCCAACTCTCTTTCTCATTTCTGTACTTTCAAACTGCAGAACTCCCTTTAGTATTTCTTAAAGTGCAGGTTTCTTATTGACAAACTCTCTTAATTTCTGGTTATGTGAGAATATTTTGAACTCTTCTTCATTTTTGAATGTCAGGTTTACCAGATACAGAATTCTTGACTTTATTTTTTTTATTTTTTTTACCACCTTAACTATATCATACCACTGACTTCTTGCCTCAATGGTTTCAGATGAGGAATCAGCACTTAATCTTGTGGAGCTTCCTTTGTATGTGATGGATCTCTATTCTCTTGCTGTTTTCAGTATTCTCTCTTTATCTTGAGCACTGTAATTTGAGAAGCATGTGTCTTGGGGTAGGCCTATTAGGGATTATATTGTTTGCAGTGTCCTCTCCTTCCATGACCCTCAAAAAATTTGGGAAATTTTCAGCCATTATTTTGTCCAACATTCCTTTGGCCCTCTTTCCCTTCTCTTCTCGATCTGGTATGACTATAATGCATATGTTTGTGGGTTTCATGTTGTCATTCAAATCTCTGTTTCCCTGATGTTTTTTTTCTATCTTTTTATCTATATGTTCTACTATCAGTCTGATTTCAGATGTACTGTCTTCCACATCGCTCATAATTTCCTCTACCTGTTCAAATATTCTCTTATATGCTTCCAGTGTATTTTTGATTTCTTGAATTGTGTCATTCATCACTATCATATCCTTTACCTTTTTATGTACATTTACAATTTCTTTGTTATGTTCTCCCAATGTCTTCTTAATATCCTTAATCTCTTCTTTCACTTCATTAAGTTGATTCATGATAATTGTTTGGATATCTCTGATTAGTTGTTCCCTATTCTGCATCTCCTCCTCTTTTTAGTTTGTTTATTAGACTGAGCCATGTCTTCCTGTTTCTTAATGTGGCTCATGACTTTGTTGGTGTCTAGGCATCTGTTTTTCCTGATGGGCTTATTCA
>JAQZBX010089581.1:0-12617 GCA_029593785.1 Cabassous unicinctus
TTCTGTTGTAGACATATTGTGATTCAAGCAAAGGAAGAAAATACAACATTGAGGTGGAAATGCAAGAGTGGCCATCACCAACCCCAAATCCTCAATATTGGAGAAAGAACAATGGACTAAAACACGCTTCTTGTTATTCTATTGAAGACTTATTATTCTAGCAATGGAAGAACTCTTATCATTGATATAAAGGCAGTCACCACCAGAAGTTCTAAGGGGAGTGAGAGGGAAGAATATGTGTAATATGAGGTAATTTTTGAGATATTGGAATTGCCCTGCAGGACATGGCAATGACAGATACAGGCCATTATACATTTTGTCATAATCTCTGAAAATCTGTGGGGCAGAGTGTGGACTGTAATATAAACTATAGTCTGAATAGTAGCAGTTCTTCAATGTGTGTTCATCAATTGTGGCAAATGTCCCACACTAATGAAAGATGTTGCTAATATTGGAGAGTGTGGGAGGGGAAGAGGTGGGATATATAGGAATCCCCTATATTTTTTATGTAACATTTATGTAATCTAAAGTTTCTTTAAAAATAAGATTTTTAAAAGAAAGTGAACAATTTCAGTAATGACAAGTTTGCTATTTCCTAGATGAAGGTTTTACTGCCAAGGACTTTCTCAACCAAAAAAATTAATGACATTTTTGATGATGATGATAAAGATGCCTTCTATATTGTGACCTTGGAGATATTCTAAAGAAACATCGGATATGGTTAAAAGCTCTTCCTTGTTTCACCACTATATGCAGACAAATATAATGACAGTAGAGCCATAGTGAAGACAGATTTGACTATAAGAGCAAGACTGAAAAAAAGTTGGTGCAGTGTCTAAGGGGAGGGAGGAAAGGGCTCTCCAGAGAAGAAAATCTATGCAAACCGTTGTAAATAAGTTTTTCAAATTAAGTTTGGTGCCAATAATGGAGTTTACATAAAAACTTTGTTTGTTCTTTTTGTTTTTTATTTTTTTATATTTTAAAAGATATTTCGATTACATAAATATTACATAGAATATATATGGAATTGCCATATGCCCCACTCCCCACTCCACCCACATTTACCCATATTCACAGCATCCTTCATTAGTGCGGCACATTCATTGCAATTAATGAACACATTTTGGAGCATTGCCACTAAGAATGGATTATACTTTACATTGTAGTTTACACACTCTTCCACACAATTCTGTAGATTATGGCAAGGTAATATATAATGACCTGTATCTGTCATTGCAATATCATTCAGGACAATTCCCAAGTTGCAAAGATGCCCCCGTACAACACCTGTATTCCCTCTCCCTGACCTCAGAACCTCAAGTGGCCACTGAATCCACAACAATAATATGTTCTTCCATTGCTAGAATAACAATAAGTCTATAGGAGAATACCAGTAAGTCCAATATAGTTCATAGTTCATTCCTCAATCCTGAGGATTCTGGGATGGTGATAACCACTCCACCTCTAATCGAGGGGGAGTTTCAGTCCCATATGGTTGATGGATGGGACTCTCTTGCTTGTAGTTGTATACTCTCTCAGTTCCTTGGTGTAGTGGCTCTTCATTTTCACCTCCTTGTTAGTTGTCTTGGGTGAGCACAATGAACTGGAGAGTAAGTATTGCAACTCCTTTGAAGTTCAGGGCCCAGCTGGTATATGGACAGCCTAAAGATTCAACTCTTTTGGACATAAACCTACCAACTCCAGCACCAACTACAGGTACAAGTAGAAGGAAAAGAAGGGCCATGTGTAGGGAAACAAGAACTAAATCCAATTCTCTCACACTGGGGAGCACAAACACCAAAGTAGTTCCCACTGGCAAGGCACAAAACCCATGAGTTATCTTCCCTGGCCATAGTGCCTGGGTGTCTGCAGCACCCTCAGGAGACCCACTATTTGGGATAGTGTCTAATTTGGAAGTCAATGAGCTCCTGCTGAAATAATTATAAGTATACCCTCTGGAATGACTTCCTGACTCACTTTGAAGTCTCTTAACTGTATAAATTCATTTGCCTTTACATTTTCCCCCTTTTGGTCAAGGTATTTTTCTAGTTGCATTGCTAACAGGTGCTTGGTAGTAATCCCTTGGCACCAGGGAGGCTCATCCCTGAGAATAATGTCCCATGCTGGAGGGAAGTTATTGCATTTACATGCTGAGTTCAGCTGAGAGAGAGACCACATTTGAACAACAAGGAAGCTTTCAAGAGGTAACACTTAGGCAACCTAAAATACTAGGCTAAGTTTTGATTTCAAGAGAAAAGATATATGAGCACAGTCATCAATATCAAGGGCCCATCAATGGTCCATACTCCTTCACTGGCCATTGCCTCTGTACTTGGGGTATTCTTGCTGTTCAATTAGAGAATGTGGCACAGCTCCCAAGATGGACATTCAATACTATTTCGTTTTTTTGTGTGAATCTCCACCCACTTTGACAAAGCCGCATGAACATTTGAACACATTTATATGCCTTATATGTATGTCCAGGGGAACCTGGTCATACATGTATCCCCCATCATTGACATGCCACACAAATGGTCATCCCCTAACATTGTTGTAACACTTCTGTGATCCAAAACTTCTTCAAAAATGAAGCAAATAAAATAGCCTAATACAACGAATAAGAAAATGAAATTTTCTTCATATGTCATTTAAATCTTTAGTTAAATTTATTCCTAGGTATTTGATTCTTTTAGTTGCTGCTGTAAATGGAATTTTTTTTCTTGATTTCTTCCTCAGAATGCTCATTATTAGTGTACAAAAATGCTACTAATTCTTGTACATTGATGTTATAAACTGCAAATTTACTGAATGTGTTTATAAGTTCTAGAAACATTGTTGTAGATTTCTCTGGGCTTTCAATATATAGGATCATGTAGTTGGCAAGTACTTAAATTTTCACTTCTTCCATTCCTATTTGGGTGCCCTTTATATCTTTTTCTTCTCTAAATGCTCGAGCAAGTACTTCTAACACAATGTTAAATAGGAGCAGTGGAAGTGGGCATCCTTGTCTTTTTCCTGATCTTAGACGGAAAGATTTTAGGATTTCTCCATTGAATATGATGCTGATTGTGGGTTTTACATATAAACACTTTATCATCTCGAGGAAGATTTCTTCTATTCCTATCTTTTGAAGTGTTTTTATCAAGAATAGGTGTTGTATTTTGTTGAATGCCTTTTCTGCATCTATAGAGATAATAATTTGAATTTTCATTTAATCTGTTTATGTGGTGCATTACATTGATTGATTTACTTATGTGGAACCATCCTTGCATACCTGGCATGAAACCCACTTTTTCTTGGTGCATAATGCATTTGATGTGTTGTTAAATCAATTAGCAAGTATTTTTTTGAGGACATTGGCATCTAGGTTCATTACAGTGATTGGTCTATATTTTTCTTTCTTGTGGTGCCTTTGTTTGGCTTTTGTATTAGAGTGATTTTGGTATCATAGAATGAGTTAGGCAATATTCCCTCCACTTCTATTTTTTG
Organism: Cabassous unicinctus; assembly: GCA_029593785.1. Lineage (NCBI taxonomy): Eukaryota > Metazoa > Chordata > Mammalia > Cingulata > Chlamyphoridae > Cabassous > Cabassous unicinctus. The sequence continues at coordinate 3,490 of JAQZBX010089581.1, forward strand.
GAAGAGTTCAAAAAGGATTGGTGTTAGTTCTTTCTGGAATGTTTAGTAGAATTCACCTGTGAAACTATCTGGTCCTGGGCTCTTCTTAGATGGGAGGTTTTTGATGACTAATTCTATCATGTTCCTTGTGGTTGGCCTGTTGAGTTCATCAATTTCTTCTTTTGTCAATGTAGGATGCTCGTGTTTTTCTAGGAATTTGTACATTTCCTCTAAATTATCAATCTTGTTGGCATATAATTTTTCAAACATCCTTTCATGATATTCTTTATTTCTGTGGGATCAGTGATGATATCTCCTTCCTTGTTTCTTATTTTATGTATTTGCATCATCTGTCTTTTTTCTATGTTAGTCTACCTAAATGTTTGTCATTTTTATTGACTTCTTGAAGAACCGGCTTTTGGTTTTAGTTTTTCTAGTGCTTTCTTATTTTCAATTTCATTTATTTCTGCTCTAATCTTTATTTCCTACTCTCTACTTCATTTGGGGATATTTGGTTGTTTTTTTACTAATTCCTTCAATGGTGCAGTTAGGTCTTTGATATTACTGTTTTCTTTTTTTAAATATAGGCATTTTGGCTATATATTTTCCTCTCAGTACAGATTTTGCTGCATTCCATAGATTTGGATATGTTAAGTTTTCATTTTAATTCATTTCAAGATAGTTACTGATTTATTCTGAAATTTCCTTCCTGACCCACTGTTGTGGGACTAAGACTGTGTTCTTCAACTTTCATATCTTTGTGCCTATTCTGGTTCTCTGTCCCTTATTGATATCCAGCTTCATTCCATTGGGGTCAGAGAAATTACTTTGTAGAATTTCAAACTTTCTGAATGCATTTAGTGTTGTTCTATGGCCTAGCATGTGGTCTATCCTGGAGAATGATCCATGTGCACTCAAGAAGAATGTATATCCCGCTGTATTGTGATGTAATGTTCTGTGTATGTATATTAAGTCCAAATGCTCTAATGTATTATTCAAAGTCCTTGTTTCTTTATTAATTCTCTGTTGAGATGTTCTGTCTAATGGTGATATTGGTGTACTAAATTCCCCCACTATATTTACAGAGGCATCTATTTATGCACTTAGTTTTTCCAGTGTTTGCCTCAAGTATTTTGAGGTACCTTGATTAAGTGCAGAAATGTTTATGATTGTTCTTCTAGATAGATAACCACTTTTATTCTTATATAGTGTCCATTTTTTTTGTCTCTTACAATGGTTTTGCATTAAAGTCTATTTTGTCTGATGTTAGTATAACTACTCCAGCCCTGATTTGGTTATTGTTTTCTTGTAGAATTGTTTTCCAACCATTCACTTTCAGCTTCCTTGCAACTCAACCCAAGTTTTTAGATGGTTTATATTTCCTTATCCATCCTAATCCATTAACATTCAATGTTATTACTGTCAAAGAATTAATTACATTAACCATATATTCTTTGGTTCATGTATGACATGTGCTGTTTTTATTTCTCTTCTTATCTTTTAGTTGTTCTTACACTTTCCTCCAACTCTCTCTTTCCTGTTTTTTCCTTTCCACCTGCAGAACTCACTTCAGTATTTGAAGTGAATATTTCTTATTGACATATTCTCTTATTTTCTGTTTATCTGTGAATATTTTGAACTCCCCCTTGCTTTTGAATGCCAGTTTTAATGTATAGAGAATTCATTGCTGGAAGTTTTTACTTTTAGTACAGTGACTGTGTCATACCACTGCCTTCTTGCTGCCATGGTTTCAGTTATGAAATTAGCACTTACCTTATCGAGCATCCCTTGTATGTGATGGTTCTCTTTTCTATCTTGTTGCTTTCATTATTCTCTTTTTGTCCTGAGCATTGGACAATTTGACAAGTATATATCTTGGAGTAGACCTGTTAGAATTTATACCATTTGGGGTGTGCTGCACTTCCTGGACATGTATATCCATGTCCTTCACTAGGTTTGGGAAATTTTCAGCCATTATTTCCTCCAACAAACCTTCTGTCCCCGTTCCCTTCTATTCTCCCTCTGGGATGCCTATAATGCATATGCTTCTGTGTTTCATCGTGTCGTTCAAATTCCTGAGTCCCGGCTGGATTTTTTCTCTCTTTTTATTTATCTGTTCTACTATCTGTTTGATTTCATCTGTACTGTCTTCCACATCACAGATTCTTTCCTCTGCATGTTCAAATCTGATTTTATGTGCTTCTAGTGCATTTTTAAATGTTTTATTATGTCATTCATCACCATCTTATCCATTATCATTTTATGTATGTTTATAATTTCCTCAGTGTTTTCTGACAGTATCTTCTTAATATCCTTAATCTCTTCCTTCAGTTCTTTAAGTTGATTCATGCTATTTGTTGGCACATGTCTGATTAGTTGCTCCATGTTTTGCCTATCCTTCTGTTTTTTAGTTGGTTCATTGAACTAGGCCAGTGTGATGGTTAGGCAGATGTGTCAACTCAGCCAGGTAATTGTGCCCAGTTTTTGACAAAGCAAGCACTGGGATAATTGTAATATAAGGACATTTAGGGGCTTTAGTCATGAGTGAATTTACTGCAAAGATGGCTGTTTACAACTGCGACCAACCTGGGAGATTGCCACCAACATTGAATGATTGTCTCAGTTGAATGCCTTAAAAGAAAAAGTGATTCCAACATTCAGGGAGGATTTCCCAGCTGGTCTTTGGACAGCCAACATCTCTCAGAAACTCAACAAATATCATCAGTGGTATTTCATTGGAGCCCCTGGTGTACAGCCTCCCTGTGGAACCTGGATTTGTGCATCCCAACACTCACTTGAAAGAATCTTATGAATCTCATAATATTTAGAGTTATCTCCTGTTGATTCTGTTTCCCAAAAGAACACTGATTAATTTAACTTGGTACCTAGAGTGGTTCTTGAAAACAGGATATGAAACATGGGATCTGAGGAGATTCTGGGAGTTCAGCAATTGGCTTTCTACTCTAATTGCATGCAAGGGTACTAATGACTCATTTTCCAATAATGAAGAGGGCATTAACAGTCCATTGCATGAATAGGCAATGGAGAAATGCAAAACATCATCACTGGATTCCTCTACTTCCATGCTTATAAAAGGCAAGGATCTGGGTGAGAGTGCTTTGAATATATAAACAGAGTTTTGTGGAGTCAAAAGTTTTAGTGATTTTGGCTGGCTTCTCCTAGATACTCTGGATAAAGGTACAAAAGAAAGAGATGAGTAAAGGCTTCAAATCTGAAACTGAAATGCCACATGAATGTTGTGAAAGTTTCTATGTGTGCTCTGAAAGAAAATCTTCTCTCATCCAGCCACAGGCTTGTGATATCTGAGAACCAACTCAGACTCTCATTGTATGAGTAGCAGAGTTACAAAGGAAACTAATATGTCAACCACACAGAATATCTGCAGTTAAAGTGAAGGCATTGATTGGAAAGGAGTGGAACCCAGGGGATTAGGATGGAGATATAAAGGATGATGATAATATTGATGGGGGCATTGGGCCCCTAAATTCTGCTGAGACATTAACAGATAAACCTGTGATGGCCTGCCCTGTGGAGACCATGCTTTGTCAACCTTTTATCCCTCAGCCTCCAGCCTTCCCCAGGAATATCAGACCTCCTTCCTGCCCAGATATGTGTACCAGCTGAACTGAAGCCTGCACTGGTCAGCCTCTTGTCTGCCTCAGGGTGTCTGGGTCTCCTCCAAGCCCTGAGGCAGGTACTAGCCAAACTCACACATGTACTGCCCAGCCTACAGCCTGCCTCAGGGAATCTGGAGCTCTTCCCAGCACTGAGGCAGTTACCAGCCTGACTCCAGCATGCACTGCCCAACCACCAGCCTGCCCTGAGGAATCTGCCTTCCGACTCATGGCTGAAATGATTAATCCTTTCTCACCAGAAGAAAATGCAAAGGAATGTCCCAAGGTCAGTAGCTTGTAAGATTTTTCTAATCCTCCTTGTCCACTCACACTATCTCCCTTCTCCTCGAGACTTATTACTAAACATAAACCACAATAAAACCCCAAAAGTGAAATACAAAGTGTGAAAAATGAGGAAGAATGCTATGCTCTGAAAGAGTAGCATGAATTTTCCAATTTAATTACACAGAAATCAGGGAAATATGTGTGGCAATAGCTACTAAGGGTATGGGATAATGGTGGAAGGAATATAAAGTTGGATTGCTCTGAATTTATTCACATGCATCCACTAAGCAGTAACTCTGGATTCAATGCTGTAGCATGAGGGATTACAAAAGGTTATAACAGTTTATTCAGGTGGCTGACTGAAACGTAGACTAAAAGATGGCCTAGCATGTCTGAGATTGAGATGCCTGATATACCATGGTATACAGTAGAAGAGGTAATTCAAAGGCTTAGAGAGTTTAGAATCTATAACAGATTTACCATTTAAGACTTGCCAACCCACCCCAGGAATGTTCAGAGGACACACCTTTAACCAGGACTGTGAGGAATAAATTTGTAAGACTAACTCCCATCTTCCCTGAACAAACAGTTCTGTGGTTGCTGTTCTCTGTAGTCTAGATATTACTTTAAGAGGGACTGCAATGGAATTAGAATCCTTAAACATTATGGGGATGAATGGATCTGGGAGGTATGTGAAAATGTTCAAAGGTTCCTGGGGAATTGTCACAGTGAGTGGAGACTCACGCAATAACTGAGAGAATACTGAATTCCCATGTTGGAGAGATCTGCCACATTATGTAAGGGAGAAGCAACAGTTCCCCAAATGCAAGGGCAGTGACTGATGAAAGAGGGATTGCTACCAAGCACCAACTAACAATGCAACTGGAAAAAGATCTTGAATAAAAGGGGGAAAACATAAAGACAAATGAGTTTATATGGCTAAGAGACTTCAAAGTGATTCGGGAGATCATCCCAGAGATAATGCTTATGCTCATGATAGCAGTATCTCATAGACATTCAAAGTGGATACTACCACAAATGGTGGGTCTCCTCATGGCTCTGGAGACACCCAGGTCCTATGGTCAGGGCAGATAGCTCCAGAGATTGGTGCCTTGCCAGTGGGCCATGCATTGGAGTTTGTGCTACTGAGAGTGAAAGAGTTGGACTCAATTATGTCTTCCCTGAACATGGCTCATCTGTTCCTGTATTTAAACCTATATTTGGTGCTAGAGTTTGTAGGTGTACATCCAGAGACTCAAGTCTTTGGGCTGTTCATGTGCCAGCTGTGCTGAGATCCTCACTCGAGTTGCAATACCTACTCTACAACTCCTTGGGCTCACCCAGAACACCTGGTGAGATGATGATGGACAAAAGCCATCCCAGGGAATGGAGAGTCTGAAGCTGCAAGGAGGATAGTTTCATCCATCTTCCCCATGGGACATAAGCTCCCTTACAATTGTAATTGGAGTGGATGTCACCCTCCCAGAATCCTCGGGATTGGAGGAAAAACTATGGACTAGAGTGGACTTAAAGGTATTCTACTATAGACATATTGTGATTCTAGAAATGGAAGAAATCACAGCATTGTTGTGGAGCCAGTGGCCACTGGAGGCTCTGGGGGCAGGGAGAGGGAAAAACAGTTGCAATACAGGGACTTTTTAGAGACTTGGGAATCACTCTGAGTGACGTTGCAATGACACCTATAGGCCGTTTTATGTGATCACATAACATAGAGAACTGTGTGAGAAAGAGTGTAGACTACGATGTGAACTATGGTCCATGCTGAATGGTGAAGCCCCAGGATGTATTTATCTATTGCAATGAATGTGCCACACTAATGAAGGATGTTTTTGTGGGAAGGTGTGGGAGATGTGAGGAGGAGGGCATATGGGAATCCCTAAATTTTTGTGTACAATTTATGTAATCTAAGTTTCTTTTTAAAAATTAAAAGTTTTTTTATAAGTATCAATAATTAATCACCAAAGATAAGGGGGGTGTGGCTACCACAATGAAAGACAAATTCAAAGCAACACTTAAAATATTCTGAGTTGCATAGAGTTATGGTGTTGGAAAAGAGATCATTGGGTTATTAGAAGTGAAATAGATTGGGAGTCTATTAAATTTCTTCCAGATCTACATAAGCAGAAAAGTTCTACATCAAGTGAACAAAACCCTAACTCAAATTACAGACAAAGAGTGTCATAGCCCCTTAATAAATTCAGAGACTTGAGACAGTTTACAGACTCAGAGTCCCTTGAATGAGGAGAAGACCAGGTCCCCTGGGGGAAGGATTATGTTAAACTGCCAAAAATTTATACTGTTAATCTTCCTTCCACCTTTCCCCAAGGAGAATTATGGCCTTTTACCAGAATATCTGTGCATTCGGGAAAGGAAATGATCAGAAATTCTGAAGATTACTAGACACTGGCTCAGAAATGACATTAACTCCAGGGGATCCAAAACATCACTGTGGTCCACCATTCAGAGTAGGGGCTTATGGAGGTCAGGTGATTGATGGACTTTTAGTTCAGCTCCATCTCCCATTCTGTGATCATTTCCCCATTTCCAGAATGTATAATTGGAATAGGCCTACTCAGTAACTGGTGAAATCCCCACATTGGATTCCTGACTTGTGGAGTGAGAGTTATTATGTTAGGAAAGGCCAAGTGGAAATTACTAGAATTGCCTCTGCCTAGCAAAATAGTAAATCAAAAGCAATACTGAGCTCCTGGAGGGATTGTAGAGCTTACTGCCACCATCAATGATCCAAAGGATGCAGGGGGGTGATTCCCACCATACCCCATTCAGCTATCCTATTTTGGATGTGCAGAAAACAGGTGGATCTTGGAGGATGACAGTAGATTATTGTAACCTTAACCAGGTCTTTTCTCCAATTGCAGCTGCTGTCCCAAATGTAATATCATTGTTTGAGCAAATCAACACATCCATTGGTACCTGGGATGCAGCTGTTTATCTGGCAAATGCTTTCTTCTCAATTGACATTAGTAAGGAATACCAAAAACAATTTTTGTTCAACTGGCAAGGCCCACAATATATCTTCACTGTCCTGCCTCAGTGGTATATCAACTCTCCAGCCCTATGTCATAGTATTTATCACTATGAATCTTGATCGTCTCTCCCTCCTACAAGACATCACATTGGTTCATTATATGGATAATATCACGTTGATAAGACCTAGTCAACAAGAAGTAGCAAAGACACTAAACTTATTCAAAAAGCATTTGTGTGAGAGGATGGTAGATAAATCCAAAAGAATTACAGGGGCCTTCCACCTCTGTGAAATTTCTAGGTTTCCAGTTGTGTGGGCCATGTTGAGATATCACCTCTAAATTGAAGGATAAGCTATTGCATCTGGCCCATCTTATGACCAAAAAAGAGGCACAACATTTAGTTGGTCTCTTCAGATTTTGGAGGCAACACATTCCTCATTTGGGTGTGCTACTCCAGCCTATTTAGTGAGTGACCAGAAAAGCTGCTACTTTTGATTGAGGAAAAGAACTAGAGAAGGCTCTGCAACAGGTCCAGGCTGCAGTGCAAGCTGCACTATAACTTATGCCATAAGATCCAGCATACTGAATAGTGCTGGAAGTTTCAGTGGCAAATAGAGATGCTGTCTGAAGCCCTTGGGAGGCCTGTATAAGAGAAACAAAATGCAGAACCATAGGATTTTTGAACAAAGCCATGTTATCCACTGCAGATAACTACTCTCCTTTAGAGAAATAGCCTTTTTTTAAAATCATTCCATTAAGAAAATTTATTAATTGAAGAGTGAATATTTCTTCAAAACTCTAAATTAAGCAGAAATTTTATTAATAAATTTTATTTATTAATAAATTTTATTAATAAAATTTAGAGCAATACAGTCTTTTTAATATATATTTTAAAAGATGCTTAGATTACATAAATGTTATGCAAAAATTACAGGGATTCCCATGTTCCCCACCTCCCATACCTCCCATATCATCCCACATAAACATCTTTCATTAGAGTGGCACATCACCTGCAATGGATATACACATCCTGGGGCTTTGCCACTAAGCATAGACCACAGTTCACATCATAGACCACACTCTCTCCCACACAGTTCTGCATGGTATATGCTGATGTAAAATGGCCTGTATCTGTCACCACAACGTCACTCAGGACAAACCCCAAGTCCTGAAAAAGCCCCTGTATTACAACAGCCCTTCCCCTCCCCACCCCAAAAGCATCTAGTGGCCACTGGCTCCACCTCAGTGTTATAATTTCTTCTATTGCTTGAATCACAATATGTCCACAAAAGAATAGCATTAAGTCCACTCTAGTCCATAGCACTTCCCCTAATCTCAAGGGGACTGGAATGGTGATGTCCACTCCACCTTCAAGTGAGAGTGAGCTTATATCCCATGCATATGGTGGATGGGATTATCCTGCCTGCAGCTGCAGGCTCTCTCCATTCCCTGGGATGGCCATTGTCCATCATCGTCTCCTCACCAGGTGACTGGGGCGAATCCATTGAGCTGTAGAGTAGGAGTTGCAGCTCCACTGAGATTCCAGGCACAGCTGGCACATAGGCAGGCCAGAGGTTCCAGTCTCTGGAAGTACATGTACAAACTCCAGCCTCACATGTAGGTATGAATAAAAGGGACTGATGGACCATGTGCAGGGAGGACTTATTTGAGTTCCATTCTGTCACTCTCAGGAGCACAGATTCCAAAGTAGAGCCCACTGATAAGGCATCAATCTCTGGGGCTATCCCCTCTTATATAGGACCTGGGTGTCTTCAGAGCCCTCAGGAGTTCCTCTGTGTGGGGTGATATCCACTTTGGTGTTCTATGAGATCCTACTGCGGTGTGCGTAAGCATTACCTCTGGGATGACCTCTTGACTCTCTTTGAAGTGTCTTAGCCACATGAACTCATTTGTGTTTACCTTTTCCCCATTTTATTCAATGTTGTTTTTTTTTTTTCGTTTTTTTTTTTCCAGTCATGTTTCCATTTGGCACTTGGTATTAGTCCCTCATTGCCAGGGAGGCTCATCCCCGGGAGTCATGTCCCACGTTCGGGGGAATGTAATGCATTCATGTGCTGAATTTGGCTTAGAGAGAGGCCACATTTGAGCAACAAGGAGGCTTTCAGGTGGCAACTCTTAGGCACCCCGTAACAGTAGGTCAAGTTTCAATTACAAGAGCCTAGACTCATAAGGCTAGTGATCAATAACAAGAACCCAA
>JAQZBX010089582.1:0-12619 GCA_029593785.1 Cabassous unicinctus
GACAAAACCTGCCTTCTGGTGTTTCACAACCTTCCTGGTGTGGTACAAACACCTGTGCCCCTGAGAGCTCCTCGCTGCCTCCCCGGTCCTGCCGTGTGGCTTCTCTCCAGTTCCGGAGCCGGTGCTCCCCACTCCGTAAGACAAAGTTGTGGGAATAGCGGAGGAAGGCATGCCTTGACTGCACTGGTTATTTTAAGGTAAGATTTAGATGATATAAATAAAGGTAGTGATGAATTCAACACTAAGCTGGATTTTAACCTTATCGTTTGTAGATGTGCTTGAAACATACGGATCAGAAAGAAAGAAGAGAAGGCGCCTGGAGGCATGCCTTGTTTTTATCAGTTTGAAAGGTAAATTAGGTTGCTCAGATGAACTAGAGTTTAATTGTGAGCCAACCTTGGGTGTCTGAGACTGTGGTTGTCTCACCCCATCAGCTAATCCCTGCCCTAACCCTCTTTCAAAATCCTGAGCAAAACCTTTAAATGCCCTAAAAGATGCGTTCAGATTACGTGGAGTGACCAAACATCCCGCGATTTATGCCTGTGTTCCAGGAATAATTCTCAAAAGTTGCGTGGCCTGAAAGGTAAATTATATGGTCCCTCCACATTCCTCCGAGGAGTTCTGAGCTCCTTGTCGCTCCCTTGTATGTAGCCATTGTTTCTCTATAACACAGGCATACCAGATATTAGCAGCTATTGGAAAGAACAATGTTTTCAAGAGTATTTAAAGAAGTCAAGGGCTAAACAAGTGTAATGCGCTCTGCTTGTAAGCATAAGGCTAACGATGTTTGCTGGAAGGACGCAGTGAGAATTTCAGCTTTCCCACCCCTATAGGAAGTGATGTATGCTTAAGGAGCTCACTTGTCTTAACATCCAGGCAACGGTTATTAACCAGCTTAGATTAATTTAGTCATAATGAAATCTGCCAACAAAATCAAAAGCAACCGAAGCGTTGACTGTCCCGCCATCCTCACATAATTCGATGGGACTTTGGGGAGCAGAAGGAACCGTCTTCAGGGAAGGAAGCGGCAGGGAACGGGAGTGGCCGTCCCTGGAACGCTGCCCCCTGCAGGCGGCCGGCCAGGCGGTGTGTCCAACCCGCACACGCACCGCGCACCCCAAACTGTGTGCGGAGGGAGCGAGCCCTGAGCCCAAGCCAGGGCCCTGGGGGCCTGAGAAGGCGGTGAGGACACTCAGCTCCAGACAAGGTCTGCAGGTGGCTCTGCGTCCGCAGTGGCCTCGGGTGGAGGGAGGACAGTTTCCGTGTGTTTATGAGCTGATTCTAAGGTGCTGTGGCGGAGGCTCCGAAGCGCTTCTGCTTCTCATCGACACGGGCAGATGGATGCCTTCTTAGATGCACGTTGGCTCCCAGCTAGGGTTTCCTGAGAGAAACATTCGGTAGAGTGGACTTCTTGCCCTGCCAGGAGGAACCAGAGGTTTCGATAAATAAACACAGGCATCTGTGAATGGACGGGCTTTATTTTTTCTTTGAAGTGACTCAGAGCCCATTCCTGCTTAATTAGCAGCTGATGAGTGAAAGAGTGAGAGAGAGAGAGAGAGAGAGAGAGAGAGAGAGAGAGGAGGGGAGGGCAGCGGAGACAGGCAAAGTCCTGTTAGTGAAGTTCTCATATTTAAACTAAAATAGGCCTAACGCTGATGCGAGACGAAGGTAGGGGCCCTAGACTTGGAGAAATGGAAAGGGAACTTTTGAACCCCTGGGTGAGGAAACAAGAGGCTGACTTCTCGTTCACATTTTACTCAGCTGAGGTAAGGCTGATGTTAGGCCCAGGATGCCATCTTCCCCATATAATCCTGGTATTTTCAGCCTAAAACAGGTAGGATGCACGTATGAGAGAGAAATAGAAATATTCTGTGGCTCCTGGTCTGCCAATGGGTTCATTTATTCATCATTCAATTATTCAACAGATATTTATTTAGCATCTTATGCCAAGCACCGTTCTAGGCCACAAAGGCACATAGAATGGACACGACAAAGAAGGTCCTTACGGAACTTACTTTCTACAGGGGGAATTTTTCATTTTCACTTCAAAAATTCTCCCAAATATCTTTAAAAAATAGTTGTAATCTATAGTTTGTATTTCTTTCTTCTTTCCATAATTTATTTCATTTTTGGTGCCAACTTTAAAAGTATTTTGGGCCACTTTGTAAATATTTTAAAACAAGAATAAGGCAAATTTTAAAGTTAAGTACTAACATTTAGGACTTTTGGTTTTCTTATGCTGACAGCATAATTCACCCTGTGTCCGAGGGAGAAGCCCCGCATTCCTGTGGTCCTGGTTTGCGCTGGAAGGCTTTTCTCAGGTTCAGCAGCGTCCGGGGCTGAGGGCTAGCGCCCCTTCCTGGGCCGTGTCAACCACCATGTGGGCGATCGGCTCCTCAAACAGGCTGCTCGGTTCCAGCTCTATTTCCAGTCCGGAATCCCCCTCCTGGTGCCATGAAGTCTTTCTAGATTTTTCCCAACGATATCTGTTGGTTTATAATTAAGCCTATTAATCTAAGCGTACCATTCTTCCTGGTATTCACATGGAGTTAGACCCTAGTTTACGTTTTCCATCGGAGACTTTGTATTTATTCCTTATGCTTGAAGGAGGTAGTGTTTATGCTTCTCAAATCATGGGGAGAAAATGATTGAAGTATCTGTGGAGCTGCTCAGCCAGGAGGGAGTGGAAATTAGAGACGGATGAGGTGGTGGGAGGCCACGCTGCCGTGGTTGCCATCCGAGCTGACCTTGGGCGCGCAGTTTGCTCATCTATCGGTGGGTGTGAGACGATAGTCGGGGCTGAGGTTTGCTGGGAAGGTTTAACTGAGGAAGGCTTGCTGGGGTTTGCTGGGAAGCACTTAGAAAATCGCTTAGCATGTAGCAGCTGGATTTATCAGAACACGATTTTCACTCCAAGATGGGGAAGCACAGTCTGTATTAAGAAGACAAACAGGTTAGCTTAAAACTCGGAACTGACTTATAGCTTACCTGTGATTGCTTTGAGCAACGACAAAAGATTTAGGCTGGCCCCTGACAGAAAAATAGCTTAAATTACTAATATGATCTAATGAAAAGATACAGAATTTTACACATCCACTTTGAAGTAGGAATTACATAACTAAGTTTCATCTTCTGTGAGCTACCTGTTAAAATCCTTTGACAAGATTCCATTTCGTGTTGTCTTTTTCTCATTGACTTATAGGATTTCTTGGTGTTTCTGGATATATGGGAAGGGCCTTGTTTTGGTTTTCCAAGAGCTGCTGGGAGCAATATACCAGAAAGCTGTTGGCTTTAATAGTGGGAATTTACTAGGGTAAGTCTTACATTTCCAAGGCTGTGCAAATGTCCAGATCAAGGCACCAACCTAGACGCTGTCTCACCAAAGGTCGGCTGCTGGCGATCCCCGACTCCTGCCACGTGCGAGACACCTGGAGGCCTCTGCTTCTCTTCTGGGTCTCGCTGCTTCAGCTCCTGGCTGCTCTGGCTGTGGCTTCTTCTCTCCCGAGTTCCCCTCTGAGCTCCTGGGCTCCTCTTCTTGGTGGCTTCTGTGTGTCACTGCTTTCAGTCCTCCATTTGTAAAGGACTCCGGCACAAGGATAAAGACCCACCAATCCCCTGGGTGCCAGGCATTGTCTTTTCCTCTCAGTTCAATTTCTCCCCTGTATTTGGGATCAATCACCTTGACAAGAAACTATTGGCAGAGTTTCTCAGTGGCATTAGGAGTCCACAATGGCCAGGGGCAGTGTTAGCTTCCAATTGAAAAGATCCATGAGCATATCTTCTCATTTCTTACTTGGGCACAACTGATCCCAAGTTCATGTCTTGAGAAGAAAATGTTGGTATTGTAATGACAGTGGCCAACCCAGCCTTCACCCCTCGGCCAGTGCATCTGGCTATGGGGAGATGGTGTTATGCGTCTGTTGCTGGTATGAACGGGTGTTGGATTTTGTCAAATGCTTTCTTTGCATCAACTGATAAATTCATGTGATTTTTCCTCTTTAGTCTGTTAGTATGGTGGATTACATTGAGGTGTTTGGAGAATTGAAATAGCCTTGCATCCCTTGAATAAACCTACCAATCATTGTATAATTCTCTTTATATATGCTAAATCCCATTTGCTATTATTTTGCTAAGGATTTTTGCATCTTTGTTTATGAGGGACACTGGTCTGTAGTTGTCTTTTATACTGACTTTGCCTGATTTTAATGTCAGGTTAATTCTGGATACATAAAATTATTAGGAAGTGTTCCCTCCTTTTCCATTTTCTGGAAAAGATCATGAAGTATTAGTATATTAGTCAGCCAAAGGGGTCCTGATGCAAAATAACAGAAATCTGTTGGCTTTTATAAAGGGTATCTAGAAGCTTACAGTTACCAGGCCATAAAGCATAAGTTACTTCCCTCACCAAAGTCTATTGCCAAGTGTTGGCGCAAGATGGCTGCCGACATCTACCAAGCATTCAGGCTTCTTGGATTCTTCTCTTCCCAGGGCTCTGTTTCTTTCCAGGCTTAGCAGCTGTGCTCTCTCCACAAGGCAAGCTGTAGACTATTAGGTGTATGGCTCTGTCTCTCTCCCTGGGGCTTCTGCCATGTCTAAGGAGCCGTTTCTATTCGTCTGTGTTCTTCTCCTGTGTGTTCACTTCCTGAGCTCCAGCTCAAAACTCCAACTGCTGTGCAGTTTCTCTGTGAGTCCCCATTCACCAAGGAGGTGGGGATTCAACATCCTGCTGATGTGGCCCAATCAAGTAAAAGTGACGCTTCTGAATCCCATATAATCTAATATGCCCAGAGGAAAAGACCAGTTCACAAACATAAGCCAAAATCTATTTTTGGAATTCATAAATATCAAACTACTACAATTAGTATTAGTTTTTCTTTAATCTTTAGTTAGGTTTATCCACTGAAACTGTCTGGGACTGGAGATTTCTTTTTTGAAGAGTTTTTAAATTACTAATTCAATCTCCTTAGTAGTCATGGGGCTTTTCAAATAATCTGTTTCAAATAGGGTGACTTGTGGTAGTTTGTATTTTTTGAGGAATTGGCCTATTTCATATAAGTTGCCAAATTTATGCATGTAGACTTGTTTGTAGTTTTTGCTTATTGTCCTTTTGATGTTTCGACCCTCTAAATGGTCCATAGTGATATTTTGTTTCATTTTTTATATTCTATCACCTCTCTTATTTTCTTTGCCAGTCTTGCTACATGTTTGTCAATTTAACTGATCTTTTAAAAGACCCAGCTTTTTGTTCCATTACTTTTATCTATTGTGTGTGTGTGCTTTCTTTTCAGTTCCATTCCTTTCTGCATTCATTTTTATTATTTCCTTCCTTCTGTTTGCTTAGGGTTCTTTCATTCTTCTTCTTTTTTAAAAGTTTCTTGAGAACTTAGATGATTTGAGACATTTTCTCTTGGTACTTAAGGGTTTCTTAGTGTCCTACATATTTTGACATGTTGTATTTTCATTATCATTCAGTAAAATGCATTTTTAAAAATTACCCTTGAGTCTTGCCCTAACTCATTGATTATTTAGAAGTGTATTGTTTAGTTTGAAGAGTTTGGAGAGTTTCTTGTTATCCTTCTGTTATTGATTTCTAGCTTGATGCAATTGTTACCAGAGAAAACATTTTGGTTTCAAATAATTTAAGTGTGTTGAGTTTGTTTTGTGGCCCAGGATATGGTCTGTCTTGGTAAATATTCCATGAATTCTTGAAAAGACTGTGTATTCTGCTTTTGTTGGGTGGAGTGTTTTATAAATGTGAACTAGATACCACTAGTTGATGGTGGTGTTCAGTTCTTTTATATACTTGCTGATTTTCTGTTTAGTTATTCTACCAGTTGTTAAGAGCAAAGTGTTGATTTCTCCAATTATAATTGTGCATTTGTCTATTTCTCTTTTTAATTCTTTTGGGTTTTGCTCACATATTTTGCAGTTCTTTTGTTTGCTGTGTGCACATTTAGGATTGCTATGTATTCTTGGTGTAGTCACCATTATATAGCTACTCTTGTTTTCTTTTGATTAATGTTTCCATGGCATGTATTTTACCATCTTTTACTTTCAGGCTGCCTGTATTGTTAGAAATATATTGTTATAGTTGAAGTGAGTTCCTTTTAGACAGTATGTATTTAAATCATATTATTTAATTCAACCTGCCAATCTATGTCTTTGAATTGGTGTATTTACACTATTTACGTAATGTAATTATTGATATGTTAGGGCTTAAATTCACCATTTTAGTTTTTGTTTTCTGCTTGTTTTTCTGTTTTTCATTTCTCAATTTTCTTTTTCTTGTCTTGGATTACTTAAGCATTATGTAGAATTCAATTTTTATTTATCTATAGTGTTTTTGAGCATGTCTTTTTGTTTAGTTTTTTAAGTGGTTTCTGTAGATATTATCTTATATAAATAACATCACAGTCAGCAAGTGCCATTATTTTGCATATTTGAGGTAGAATAGAAACCTCATCTCTCTTTATATCCTTTCACCTCCCCCATTACAGTATAATTGTCTTAAATATTTCTTCTACATGCGTTTAGATTTACATCAGACAGTGTTAAACTATTTGCTCCAACCATCAAACAAAAATTTAGAAAACCCAAGAGGATAAAGAAAGCTTACTGTATTTACCTATATTTTTACTTTCTGTTGTTTGGTCTTCCTTCCTGATGTTCCACAGTTCCTTCTTGTAACATTTCCTTTCTAGTTAGACAACTTCCTTAACCATTCTTTTAGGATAGTTCCTCTGGTGAAAATTCTTTAGTTTTCATTTGAGAATATCTTGATTTCCCTTTTATTCCTGAAGGATATTTTCCCTAGATTTAGGGTCTATACTGACAGGTCTTTCTTTTCTTTCAACACCTGAAAAATATTGTACTCTTTCTTCTGATGTCTATGGTTTATGACCAAAAAGCTGCTGTCATTCAAATTGTTCTTCATTTATGGGTCAGGCCTCACTTCTCTCGTGCTGCTTTCAAGAGTTTTCTTTTTCTTTAATTTTCTGAAGTTTGACTATGGTGTGTCTTGATGTGGACATCTTGTCCTCATCCTGTTCAGTTCATGCAACTTCTTGAACATGTAGGTTAATATATTTTGCCATATTTGGGGTTTTTTCAGCTGATATTTCTTTGAGCATTTTTTCACCCCATCTTCCTTTTGCTTCTGGGACTAAAATGACAAATGCTAGAACTTTTGTTGTAGTTCCATGGGTCCCTGTGGCTCTGTTTATTTATTTATTTATTTATTTTAAAGAACTTATTTTATTTTATTTTATTTTTTTTAAGATTTTATTTATTTATTTATTTATTTATTTATGCTCCCCTGCTGCTTGTGCTCACTGTGTCCATCCGCCGTGCGCCCCTCTGTGTCTGCTTGTCTCCCTTTGTTGGGTTGTCCTGCTGCGTCAGCTCACCGCACCACACGGGTTGGCTTGCCTTCACCAGGAGGCCCCGGGAATCGAACCCGGGGCCTCCCATATGGTAAACGGGAGCCCTATCAGTTGAGCCACATCCACTTCCCCCTGTTTATTTTCTTTTCATCTATTTTCTGTTGTTCAGATTGGGTCATTGCTATTTTTCTCTCTTCAGATTCACCTATTTTTTCTGCTATCTTCTTCATTGTGCTGTTGAGCTTTGAAATTTGTGTCAGATAATTTTAACATATCTGTCACCTTGGCGTTGTTGACTTTTGGTTATTCATTTTTCATTCAAGAACAAAATACTGTAAATAGCTATTAACTTTTTTTCTATTAATCCTTTGGGATGTTACACACAGAGAACACACAGAGAAAATTCTCTTTGCTCTGAATCTCATTATCTGTCTCAAGGGTCTACATGTTTCTACATGTTTCCTTACTAAAGTTAGGGCTATGTTAAGACAGATAAAATTCTCAATGTGATAGTAACACTTGGCTTTTCAATAATAAAACATCAAAATCCATAACCAGCAGTCCTGTGCATTACTAAAGCTCTAAGTTAAAAAAACAAAACACAGGTAATGTTCTGTATGTACAACACCTTATGTTTTCTCGTAGTATGTTTAAGGATAGAATAGAGTAATCAAGTTTTCACTCTTCCTTTTTAATAAAAACATTTCTAATGTTGTAGATATGTAAAAAAATTTCTTCTGATTCCTTAAAATTTGATAAATCAAAATTCTCTAACCTTATATTGGAATTAACAAAATGAAATTTGCAAAATCCCAAATACACAACAAATTATCTGAAAAGATCTTTTTATTTTGCTCATAACTGTAAGCCTGATGTATCTAAACCTGAGAACAAACAATGTAACACTCAGTGATGTTGTCAGCCTGCCTGGTACAATAATTTCCAGATTATGGGTTGCTGAACCTTGGTTTTCAGTAATTTTATGACTTATTTTTCTTACTCTAAAGAAATAAACACAGTTTATATTTAAGATATTAATAAAAATAACTGGTTGAGTCCACAAGAATTTTTTAAAAAGAAGGAAGAAAAGACCAAATGCATGTTTCATTTTAAGCAAATTGACTAAGGAGCGCAAATCAGACATGTTTTTTAATTCTGTACCTGTTAAATTGACCTTGAGCAACTTATAATTTTCTTATGTGTTAAATGGAATACAATGTCTTTATCAAATGGTTATCAATATGATCAAATGAGGCTCATAGTGAATGCACAATAAATAAGTAGCAGCTGGTGTTATTATGGCTAGTTCCGTGTAAATTAAACGATTAGCTAAGATTCATGATTTTTTTTCTTCTGGTGAATTATACTGTAGTAAAACAATTGGTGAGTTAATTTCTTAGTATGTTTACCCTTGTTCAATAAAAAACAGAGAATTAATGTGATTAAACAGACTAATATTGGTATAATCTATTGAAACTGTTATGAAGGAAAGTAAAGAATTTCTAAGACCTTAAAGAAATACTTTTTCTCAGGGAGGTTTGATTTCTGATTTTTAAGTAATTATAAAAAAGCAGTGATCAATTAAACCTACATCACTCAAAGTCTTTATTCTGGGGTATCTTCTATTAAAATATCCTGTACCTCACAGTATGCTGAGCTTGTCCAAACTACAATAAATTACTTTGAATGCATAAATCTGTATTTTGCCTCAAGATTCTGGTTTGCTCTGAACCTTTAAAGTCACTGCCTTAATAAATGTTACCATTTTGAAAAGTAACCAGAGTAAATTTTTCCTTAAAGAGAGCACCAAACGCACCACAGACCCTAAAGGGGAAAAGACAAGGATTAGATCTCCAGGCCACTGGCTTTCTTCTTGCAATAAAATGATGGGATCACCACGGTCTTGAAAAGATAGTGTGTAAGTCAGCCAAAGGGGTGCTGATGCAAAATACCAGAAATCTGTTGGCTTTTATAAAGGGTATTTATTTAGGGTAGAAGCTTACAGTTACCAGACCATAAAGCATAAGTTACTTCCCTCACCAAAGTCTGTGGCCACATGTTGGAGCAAGATGGCTGCCGACGTCTGCAAGGGTTCAGGCTTCCTCTTCCTCTTAAGGCTCTGTGGTCCCAGTTTTTTCCAATATCAACTATAAGCTGGGATAATTCTTGTCTCTCTCCCGGGGGCTTGATTCTCTCCAGGCTCAGCTGCTCTGTTGTCTCCACAAGGTCAGCTGTAAACTCTCAGGTGAACAGCTCATCTGTTTTCCCAGGGCCTCTGCTGTGTCTCAATGGAAACTTCTCTCTTTCCTCATGTATCTACTTTTCTGTGTATTTACTTCCAGGGGCTCCAATATCAAAAGCTCCAACTCTCTTCTCTGCCATATGTGGTTTTCTCTGTGAGTCTCTGCCCACCGAGGGGGTGGGGACTCAACGTCCTACTGATGTGGCCAATCAAAGCCCTAATCATAATTTAATCACGCCCAGAGGAACAGCCCAGTTTACAAACATAATCCAATATCTATTTTTGGAATTCATAAACAATATCAAACTGCTACAGATAGTATGTAAGTGTTCTGGGTTCTGTTAACACATGATGCCCTTAATGGTGCCAAATGCTTCTGCTACACCTTGTTTCCCAGGCACTCATCTAACCCTGACTCTCCCAGGATAGCGGCGAAAGTGGACACGCTGCAGTCACCTCGTGTCTCATGTTCCTTCCATTTGGTGTGACTCCTTCAGCTCCTCGTTTTGATACAGTTTACATTTGGCAGCCAAAGTTACTTGGGAAGAACTAGTTCCAAGATTTTGTTGTTGTTGTTGTTGTTTGGCACTTACACATCATTTTAACATGAGGAGCAGAGCTCTCACAGCCTTATGCAACCAAATCCCTAAAGTCTAGGTCTTTCTTGTTTGTTGCTCCTCCTATCTGCCCATGGGTCAAAAGGAGCTACAGGTTTGGGTGTCAGGGAAGGGGGAGCTTTATGTGTATGCATATTTGACTCTGGCTTTAAGATCCGTGCAGACTTCCTTTGTTTACCATTTCACATTTGTTTACCATTTCACAGTGCTTTGCACTGTAATTTTTTCCTCCCTGATGTAACTTTCATCACCTTGAGATGTCTTAGTAATATTATTCTGAAGTGCCCGCCCTGCTGTCCAATGTGTGGTTGGCTCTCAGGAAATTGAAATCTAATGGAGGGCAGAAGATAGACTTCTTTGGCTGTACCTCTGTTTCCTCAGGGTCTGATGAATGTGTTGTGCACAGAAATACCAAAGCAGCCCAGATACCATTGATGGGCTGCTGCAAACAGAGGTAGGAGAGAAGGGAGATTCTAATGACATTGGCGTGGGAAAAACCCAATAGCACTGACATGAGTGCACATTAATAGTCCCGTGGAGAGATGACAAATGGGAGACTCTCACATAGTGGCTTCAGTCCAAGTGTGCAGTAAACTTCATCCTCACTTTTGGGACAAACAAAAGTGCCCAGAGCCCACCAGGCTATAGAAAGTTCAGGACAGACTCTTACTATGGACATTTCTGTTTAAAAATTACGTTAAAGTTGCAAGTTATAAATGCATCTGTGGTATCTCATTTCTTTTCTTTCTAACTCAATTTGACTTAATTCCAATGTGACCTAATCAGTTTACAAGAAATGGTGACTATCTGCTTCTTAAGCATCCTGTAATGAACAAAGAGAGGGTGAGAAGGCTTAGCCAATTTCTCACTAATTTACCAAAAAGTCCATGTGAAGCATCAGAGAGCTCTGGAAAGAAGCCTGGGAAACTTGAAGAAAAATCAACTGTGACCACAGGAGATAAGATAAGTCAGATATCTGAACTTTTAGATAAAAATAAGGCTATTTGCCAAGGAGTGTCTTATTTTCACTAAAGATAAGGAGATAAAGAATGACCAGCTGCAAGAAGCTTACCCTTTGGAGGAAGAAAACAAAAAGGTGACTTGAATATGAATGATGCATCTGATCCTTTTTCCATTCCTGGAAAACCTGTGCTCATCATGAAATTCCAATGACTTGTTGGGGAGGGGAATGTAAATTTAAAAGTGTATGTTCCAGGGGACGGATGTGCCTCAAATGGTTGGGCGTCCGTCTCCCATATGGAGGGAGCTGGGTTTGATCCCCAGGACCTCCCAGTAAAAAAACAAAAAACAAAAAAGTGTATGTTCCTTGCCCAATGCCTGTGATTTTTCCTTTAAAGTTTCTGGTTTGCTCTCTTTGTGCGCCTTCCTTCCATCACAATCCCTTTCTTTTGCTCATTCTCTGGCTTCCAACTGTACCTCCTCTGCCTGTTACCCTCAGACTAGCTAGGACATCGAGACCATGGCAGAGCATCAGAGGACGCTGTGGGTCGGAGCAGCCCCGTAGAGGAAGAGCCTGAAGCATGAGCTCTCTGGCAGTGGGCGCAGTGGGATGCCATGATGTCCTTGGCTGAAAAGGAGCTACAGGTTTGGGTGTCAGTGACACGGTGCAGCCTTCTCACTCTGCCTCCGTGTTTGCTCTGCCCAGTGTGAGATGCCAAAGAAAGAGGAGGCACAACTTGCTCCCCAGGAAAACGGGACCAACCACATGGATTCCAAAAATTGAAACTTCAGATTAATATAGTGCAAACCAATATGTGACCACTGAATAGATGAATCCAAAAGAGGGTGGGACGCAGGGCCGAGTTGGAAGGTGTGCTCAGCCGCATGCCCACATGGTATGTCCACCCTCCAACTGCAGTGTGGAAATAACCTTGAGAGCATGTAGAAGAATGCAGCAAAACAGTTAGGAAGTGAGGAGTTTGAGTATTGACTACTTTTAAAATACAATTAATTTAGTTGTAGGCTTATATCATTTATTTATTTTTTATTCCTGTGCTTAACAATGAGCTTTCAAAATTCCAGTTGTGAGCCAGTGCCAGTAGGTCTACTTTACTTTCACTAATTCTGCAGTAATCAGTTGTGCATCAATTCTTTAGCCTTAACATACTCACCGTGAATGAAGTTATTCAAATTTAAATTCCGTAAATTGAATGCTGCCTGTAAGAGAGAAATCCTGGGGCCTAAATATATTAGAAACATGATATTCTTCAATAAAAGAGAGGATGTCTCTGTGTAAATAAATTATAGCAACAAATTAGTCACAAATGGGTCCACAAAACAGGACATTTTTTAATATATTAGATGCAACCTATGCAAAAGTTCCGTAATATTGCACATGAACTATTAAAGTACTTGTC
>JAQZBX010089583.1:0-12613 GCA_029593785.1 Cabassous unicinctus
TAATATAATCAATTTTAAGACAACAAAATACTCAGAGATGTCTGAAATCAATGTGTGGGAATTTCTCTCTTGGACAAATTATATCATGAAGTTAGAAATCTGCCCTTGAAACTAGGGATCTTGAAAATGATTACCCTTCACAGAAAGTAGGGCCCCAGACTATGGGAATAAATAATGGACACCCCCCCCCCACTTGTTCTGGACTACAGTTCCCTGGTGGGTTCGAGGGATCTTTCCTGAAATAAAACTTGTCAAGGCACTCTTGGAGCCTGGAAAGTGCTAAGGAAGGAAGAGTGCTTGATTTGAGGACTTCAACTTTTGCTGTGTGCTTTTATTCAGGATGCTGCTTGCAAGACTGACTGGTTATGAGTATGATCTTACAATACAGTACGCTCCTAAGACAGGGCATGTAATTTTTTATTTTTTTTTTTAACTTTCCTTTAAGCCCTTGCATCTCTCTGGTAAAGAGTGCCTTTTAAAACATACTTTTCCTTGGATCCCAGAGTAAATATCTGAGAGCATCTTTTGCAGAGGCATTTGGTTCATTTTCCTTCCGTACGTCTTCAACTATATAGTGTTTTCTCTAGTTCTGGTTTTCTCAACCTCAGCACTGTGGAGACTGTGGGGCAGGTAATTCTTTCATGTAGAGGGCTGCTCTGTATGTTGTAGGGTGTTTAGCAGCATCCCTGGCCTCTACCCACTAGATGCCTGTAGCACCCCACCAGTTACGACAACCAAAAATGTCTCCAGGCATTGACTGCCACATGTCCCCTGAAGAGCAAAATTGTCCCCAGTGGGAAACCAATGTTCTAGGCCACTAAAGCAATTATTTTCTTTTCTCTTTTGCAAGTTACAAAATTTCTCTTGCCATCATCAGACTTATTTTTTTTTTTTAGTTTCTAAAGCCTAGATGTAGTCAAATAACTCAATGTGCAGATAGCTACAGAGTCACTCAACCCATGTTTTCGACGTGAAGCACTATGTGTACAAAGTGGTTTGCGGAGGGCAACTACGCCTTCTTTCATGTGGGATTGCAGTGGAAAGGGGAAAAAGGCAGAGCTGATAATTCCAAATGTTCCAGAGTCCTAAATTTACATTGTACACAGCCAATCTGGGGCTTGCATGTTGAGTCACAGAGTTAGGAATAACTAAAATAATCCTCTGATATGGTGCAATATCTGCTCTCGATTCCAAAGTTACCAGATCCTCAGCAATCCAAAATTGCCAGATGGGGTTAAAAAGAAATGACTTGTCAAAGAGGCACAGCTTGTTAAACTGTATCTGATGCAATAGGGCCTTCTCCTAAAGAATTACTTTAAAACTGAACAAATCACAATATTGCTTTCCCAATAAAAATCACCAACAGGTGGTCAGGAGAGTGATAAGAGGAATAGCCAAAACCAGCTTTGACTTTATCTGTAATGTTTTATTTTTTTTAACCATATAATTTTTTTTTACCCTAACAATAATGATCTGCTTATCATTTGTGAGTTAAAACATTTTAAAGACTCAACTTCAGAGCTGTCAAATTTCTTACATTGTCAAGGAAGGTTATTAAAAGAACTTTTACTTTTACCATCATTTCGTTAAAACATTTTATTTGGCATCAAAACAAAAAAATAAACCTAGCTTTATATGAAGCTAAAATCTCTAGAGCTACTAATGCAATTTTTTGTTGTTTTTGTTTTTTAAGATTTCCAGCATGTTTTTCATAAGAATTATGAAGTTCTCCTTCAAAACATCACAACTAATATCATCACAACTAAGGAAATTAATAATTCTGTAATAGTTAAAATCCAATTCACGTGCAAAGTTTCCCAGTTGACCCAAGAATATCTTTTATACCTTCTCCCTTTCCCCCCAAATCACAATCCAGCCAAGGTTTATGCATTGTATTTGGGTATTGTAACTCTTTAGCCTTACTCTAGGACAGTTCCCCAGTTTTTTCTCCCACAACATGAGCATTTTGAATAGTTCAGGCCAGGGGTCATTTTGAAGGCCCCACATTATGGATTTGTCTGATGTTTCTTCATCATGTCCCTTTTTCTTATTTCTCATAAACCAGAAGAAGGGCTAAAGACAGTTTAACATTTTTGGCAAGAATACTTCACACATTCACTTTCCAATCATGATTAAGCTTTTTCAATGCAACTACATGTACCTGAGGCAATTTTGGAAAAGGTATTTTTAGTGCTCGTAATTTTTATTCATATCAAAAATGACAGTTTTTCTATCCTGACTGCCAACAGTGAGATGAAAGCATTTTGAAACATGGAGCTGTCTAAGAATGGAAGGGAAAGAAGGGTTCATCTTAGAAAAACACAGGTCTAAATACACTCTGAGGACTGGGTCTTGGGGTAACAAGATTCTCATTTACTACTTACCGTTGTGATCAGGGTCTCTTCAGTCACCACCTTGAGGGTGTCGACCACTGAGATATAGCCAAGGCGCCGGGCAATGGCAAGGGCAGTGTTCCCATTCTGTCAAGGGGAAAATGTGGGCAAGGAATTAACAAGCCTTATCCCACATGTCTCAACACCTATATGCTTCCCGTGTCTCACCTATACAAAGCCCAAGGCCACTATCAGACTCATCCCATGGTCATATGCAAAGAACTCACTCATTAGAGACTTACCTTGCACAAAACCTAACTAACCTGTTTCTACTTATCTAACAAAATCTAAGCCTCTACACCTGGAATGCAAGAGACTTTTTAATGTCCTAAGTAAGCAGCCAATGAAGCAGGCTTATATTTCTTCCTGTATCTACATTTCCTACTAGCTGGCCTGCACTCAGTAGTTTTCAGTATGAAACACTCATCACATTTCTCTCTGGACAGCTCGTGACAATCTGGTGATTATCTTTTTCCCCTCATTCTACTGAATGCTTTATTCAGGCCTATTAATGAAAGTTTTTTTTAAAAAAGCAACATTAGGATACAATGAAAAATGTAAGAAGACCTGGCCCTTAGCTCTTACCACAGTGAGCTCGTTGGGGGAGGCATTGTTCTGGAGCAAGACATTTATTATATGCGTATGTCCCTGTTGAGCTGCTTGGTGCAATGGCGTATACCCATTCTGCAGAAGGGAAGAAGGAAGAAATGACATTACCTCCTTTACAGGAAGTCCACGATTTTGGTGGAAATAAAGGCGAAAGGAATTTACCTTTGTTTTGGCATTAACTTTTGCAGAATGCTGGAGCAGGAAATTAACAATCTTGATGTTTCCATAGTGGCAGCCCACATGTAATGGTGTGTATCCCATCTGTAATTATAGTTTTTTTCAAAAAAAAAAAAAAAAAAAAAAATCTTAAGTGTATAATTTTAGTAACAGCTATCCTGAATAGAAGCAAACTTGTTATTTAACCTTTTTTGTTTGAGCTGTATCAGAAAGATCACCCTTGATAATTCTTAGAGCTAGTCATGGATATAAATAACAATGTTATTTCACATGTAGATCATTATTTAACTTCCCAAAGTGTTCTCTCATTATCAGTTTATTTTACTCTATAACAGCTTTTCAAGATAGGAAAGAAAAGTGGTGCAGTTCGACCTATACAAACTACATGGCTTCTTGAGAGGGTCAGGAAGTGCTGTCTGGACAGACTTGGATAAGAATTTAATGAACACTACACCTTCTAAAAGCTGAAAATCTAGGCAATAATAGTGGCTAAATGAATGCAAGGCAGTTGCTGATTATCAGAATTCATGGTGGACAGGAAGAGGCATTAGAAATCCTAGAGAGGAAGAGGCTGGGATGAGTTGGATGGTCTGAAAAATAGGAATGTGATCTGGAAAGAATCATCTTCATTCACTGTCCCCCCCCCCCCGCCCCCATCTCCCCACAACTCTCTCCTCCCATGGAACTGTTTTCTAGTAACTCAAGTGCCAATTCAGGGCTTCTCTTGCCTGACAAACCCTCTTTGACAGCCTTTCATAACTTGGCTTCCAGATCATATTGTTTCCTGATTTTCCTCCAACCCTCGGCCAGACCTTCCACCTCCTCACACCCCCCTTAAAATGTTGAGTGCAGAGGTTTTGTCTTTATTCTCCTCCACAATGTTCCTCAGTGATCACATCTACATTCACAACTTAAACCAATACATTTATTCTGATGACTCTGAAATGTGGATCTTTAGTCCTGACCTCCCTCCTATGTCCCAGACCAACACTTGAGTCATGTATTGGATATTTCTAGGTAATCTAAAACACAACACACCCAATACAGAATTCATTGCCAACCAACCAGCTTCTTCTCCTTCATTCTCTGTCTTATTTGTTACTCACGATCACCCAGTTATATATGTCAGATTCTTGGCTTCGTCCTGAACATCTCACTCTTCCTCCATCCCTATATGCACGTGGTCTTCAAGTTCTGTTTGTAGGTTACATATTTCTTTCTTACATTTCTGCTCCTGTTCATCAAATTCTCATTGTGCTACTCAGTTGAGGCTTTCTTTGTTCTTCACCTGGACTTCAACAATAGTCTTCTAACTGCCTTTGCTCCAGGCTTTTTTATCAAATCATTCTTTGCAATCTCCCATGATCTTTATTTTAAGCCACATGTCTGAACTTATCACTCTTCTGTTTCAAACCTTCAAAACTACCCAGTTCAAACAGGATAAAAAGCTGAACTTCTTTAACCTGGTACATTAGCCCTTTTAGATCTTCTCAATTTTCTAGCAGTATCTTGAGCTATCACCATCAATTTTTTCCTCATGTTCCTATGATTCTGAACCAGCTATAGTTCCCCTCTGCCCTCCCAACCTTATAAAAAATTCAATTAACACCTGTATTTTTAAAATTATATAAATGTATATCTGTACGTGTGTGTGTGTGTATGTATGCATGTATGATCAAAATCAGGCTTTGTTCTAATTAGCGATGTGACCTTAAGCAAGTAATGAACTTTTCTGTGCCTCAGTTTCTTCGTTTATAAAATCAGTTTCCTCATGTGTAAAAGAGGCATACAGATTTTACCTACCTCATAGGATAGTTGTAAGGATTAAACAAGATAGTAAATATAGAGTGCTTAGAACAGTATCTGGCACAGAGAAAATGAGTCATAAGCTTTGCTATTATTAATATATGATTATTGCTGTTGTTGTTATTTTCCTGTAGCTCCCTCTCCACACTATGACTTCTACGAGGGCAAAGGGTATACCTTAATTGTCTTTGTAGTCCAAACACCCAGGCAAATTTGGCAAATAGCGGGAGCTCTATAAATACATGTAAAATGAATGAATTTCAAATAATCTCTCAAAACTTCTCAGGTTTTTACCCACATTTAAAGAAATCCAAATTATTAATTCTCTACTCAGTACCCCTGAAAATCAAGGCCTTCGTGTGATTCAGTCGTGGTTTAAAAAGAAAATGTTTCAGGACACAATCCTTTTCAAAACCACAGACAGTTGCTTCATCTCAGCTGAACAACACTGACTATTTAACCCTGTGGCCAGCAGCATGACAGAGCCGGCACCGATGTGAAGACCTTCAAGTGCAAAGGACGACGGGGCACCGAGGGACAGCAAGCCACTGGGAAGACTGCAAAAGCTGTTAGGAGGATTTTCTCATCCTTCCCCACAAGAGAAGGCAGCTCTTAATATTTTCTTTCTCTCTTTCTCTCTTTCTCTCTCCCCCTCTCTCCCTCTTCCCCTCTCTCTTTGAGGATGTATCAGGGTTTGAATCTGGGACATTGTACGTATGAAGCAGGTGTTACACTCGCTCTGCCATACATTCTACCTGTATACTGCTTGGGGGTATCTTCTTCACTGGGAAGAATTTGAAACATGAAGTTTCAAGATATTTGAAGATATTTAGCTTCCTTATTCACAAAGTTAAGCAGCAAGTCCAAGCAACCCATCCCTTTGGACTTCTACTCTACTTAAGTTATGGGACTCCTCCTTTAGGTGGCTGAGAAGAAAAGGAAGGCAAAAGAATTTGTGAGAGACAGAGACAGGCTTTCTGAAGTGAGATATTCTGCAAAACTTGTAAAGGGCAGGAAAAGGTATATACTTCATAAATTATTGCACCAGATACAGAAATGATCACTGACAGTGACCTGAGTTAGGAGGGAACCATGGTAGAGAAACCGGTGAGTGTCAAACCCAGGGGATCCCTTGTGCAACTTGGGAGCAAAAGGTTCAAAATACCCACCCCTCTCCTCTCCACACCCCCTGAAAATCATGGATATAGTTCCTGACTGAATTTTGGTGTATGCCTTAAGGCAGAAAAATATTGAGAAATTCAATCCAGTTTTTGTCCACTAAAATTTTATATCTATAAAGGAAGAGGTAACCTAAAAAAGTGTTTAAGTCTTTGTGTGTGTGCATGCATGTGTGTGCGTGTGTGTGTGTGTGTAAATAAAGCAATACAAGGTGAATGCGTTTACCAGGAAGTTGCAAATTTCCAAAGTAGGGAATTCTTTCTTGCTGTAAGTATTCAAGTAAAATAAACAACTAAGCTAAATTTAATCTGATTTTGTGTCTGCAATGCCTTCTTACTTGGCTAATTCCTAGTGATACTTCTATATTATTAATATCTTCAATAGCTGTCCATATACCTTGGAACCTATCTATATTCTATATGAAAATAGTTTTGCCCATAGAATAACATTTAATAAGCATTCCTTTTTGTGCCAAACATGACACACAGAAAGAAAGCAAAGCTATATTTTAAAATAGATGAAATAGATTTGATATGAAGAGGTAAAATTAAGCACTCAGAAAATGTTCAGAATAAAGAAATTAATTATACGAAATCATATCTTTGAGGATGACACAAAACATTCATTTTTCTTATCTGAGTTTGGAATCCTGGCATTCTATGAGATGAATCAGTAATTTTTTTTTCTTTTTGAAAACAGAGCCAATTTGGCTAGGAAAGAGACAGAGACACCATCTGCACACATACTATAAGGAATTTAGCAAGTGAGTAATAATTGAATATGCCTTAATTGACCCTTTTTCATAAATCATGCCTGAACAAAATTAGAGGTCATGGATTACTGACAAATTATTCTATCTGCATTTCTTTCAGTTCAGTCGCAAAGACTAAGAAAGATACAAGTACACACTCTGCCCCTGAAACACAAATCGACAGTGCCAAGGACTCTCTAGTGTTAATAGGCGCTGGGGTCGATATACAGCTAGGGTAAGGTGCCCGAGCCATGGAAGACAGCAGCATCTGGAATGCTGCAATCAGAGACAGCGTTATCCTTTGCAGAAATATATGTTTGAAACACTGTATTTAAAAGATAGGATGGAAGGTTTTCTCCCCCTATAGAATTATAGTTGCTTCCATACAGGAATCACCCAAGGATACTTTATATGGGCACATTCTTTTTACAGGGAAAGGAAGAGGGAATCTACCTTTGTCTGGGCATCCACATGTGCTCCTTGGTTTACGAGGACTTCGGCCACATTCACTCTGTCTTCCTGAGCAGCCAAATGGAGAGGGGTCAGGCCACTCTGCAAAAGATTCCAAGTCATCTTACAGGAGGGGCTGCAGTACACATAGCCATGTTTGAGAGACAATTTGTGAACTTTATGGCAGTAAGCCCAAATTTCTACTTTAAAAAAGACATCTATAAAATACGCTTATGTATCATACCATATTAACACTGTGACAACATTGCTATCTGCAGGCTTAATGGAAAATTCCAAACATACTAAAAAGTGGAAGGAGTGATATATGAACCCTGTACACTCGTCACAGATTCAACGATTATCAAGTTTTTTGCACGGATGGATTTGCTTCATCCATCCCTCTTTCCTTTATCGTTCTTTTCTTTGTGAAAATTATGTTAAAGCAAATCCCAGACATTACGCCATTTTCCCCTTACATATTTACATGTTCACCTTGAAAAAAATAGAGACACTTTGCAAAATTATGCAGGATTTTTAATATATTACCAATGGTACAAGCTTTAGCAAAAATTATTAAAATAAAATTTGTTTTCAAAGGAAAACCCTGGTGAATACTATCATGTAATGACAATATTTTCCCAACAAAATATTAATACTCAAGACCTGACAAATATTTTCATATGCTGCTTCCAGGTAGGAAAGATCATCTGTAAAATGCAATGTGAACTCTATTCATAAGAATTTCCACGTCATTTATGTGGTGTATAGGGTTCATGAGACAAAATATTTGAAAGTGACCCACCACAGACTGTGTAAGCCACGTGTTGTTCTAATGGCCAAGGGAATAAAAAAATCACTAAGACTAGTGCTCTGGTTTTAATATGCTGTATAATTGCAAAGCATTTTTGTTTCATAAATAATGTTTAAAAGAAAATGAGTTGATGTAAGTGATCTCAGAGTCTTTTCTTTTTTCCATTATCGGCACAAAAGCTAATTTCTTTCATCTTGGGGACCTTTTTCTGTCCCCCTCTAGCATCTCTACAATGAGAACATCAGCCTGTTCTATTCCACAGAGGAAAGAAATGCATCAAAAGCCACTCCAGAAAGGATACAGAGCCCTCTAGATGAGCAACATTATTTATTTAGGGGTTGCTATTCCACCAAACAAATTATCGGACTCAAGAAGAGTCATTCGCTGGTGACTTTTTAACAATGTTTACAGAATTTTGGAGGAAGCAAAATAAAGAGGACATATGGAAAGGAGGACTGATGCATTTACTTGAAATCCAAGAAAAATAAACCGGGGCCAAAACTGGCACCACCCAAGCACAGACCTAATCACAGAACAACGTTCCATGTTCTTCTTTAGAGGAAACACATTTTTTACCATAACATTTTGTGAAAGTGTCCTGGTCACCTGCTCTAGTTTGGGACTTTTTGAAACTCTGAAGATACTTTCCTGAGGGATTCATAGCAAGGATTGGGAAATGCATTCTGGGAACATACCATCCTCTCTCACGTTCCTCATTATCCAGGCCCCTGCTGCCCCTGGGGTTACCCATTCTCTACTGTCAGTGTGGAGTCATTCCCAGCTTTGCTAGGCTCCCTCTCTTCCTTGTCTGGCTGAAGGGCCTCACTGTTACACTGACCTGTGCACCTTCTCTGCCCTCACCTCCATTAAGAACATCATAATCTCTGTTTTCTTGTCTGCCTTCCTGCAATCACCACGAGCTTGTTGAGGAAAGTGTCGTATCTTTATCTTTATATAACCAGCAGCTAGCATTTAGTAGGTGCTCTGCAAATGTTGGATGAATCCATAAACATACTACTTAGTTGAATGAATCAGTCAAAAGATGGATTACATTAGAGAAAAATCTAACACCTTGTAGGTAAAGCTGGATAAATTAAATAATGAAAATTCTATTTTCATATTCCATGGTTTTTATTTAAAATATTTTTAAAAAATAATTTGAAGTTCACAACAGCCCCGTTGGAGCAGAGACATTTTCTGTTGATCTTTTATGGAGTTTTAACCATCGCTTATTTTTAAAATTGCATTTATTTAATAAAACAGAGAACACCACTGACTCAAAATAGCAATAGTTCTGCATACTATTCTACTAGCTGTATAAAGAAATATATCTACTTGCAGCCTACAAAATCTTTGTGGTAAAATAACATCAAAAACAAAACCAAATCAAATTAAACACTAGCACTTCAGCAGTAACTTGGGGTTCATAATATCTTTTTCTTAAACACTTCTGGGGAATCAACTGTTACTAGAGAGAAATAAGTGAAAACAAAGTTTTTAGTTCAACATGAATTTTCTTGAAAAGCAACGAGCTACGTCTTTCATTTTGGATTTATATTTTAGCAAGGAAATCAAATATAGTGTTAAATGGGGAGGCCGGATGGGTAGGTGGGCAAGGAGTGGAGTGGACTTCGACTAATTGATGTTTAAAGATACTGGCAGCTCAGGAAGAACTGACGTCAGAGGGTTCCTTTTCAAATAATAAGGTCTTGCTGATTTTCGGTTTTCATGAAAGTTAAGACATATTTAATACTTTTTACAGAAAATGGCAACTGAGAAAGGATGCAAAAATTCACAAATGCTTTATAATTAGACAGTTTCTAGGTACTATGAAGTTTTTGGAAGTCCCTTAAGTGCAGTGTGTTCATAAAAAGCAGCTGATCTGCTTTTTAAATTTCCTTGGAAATATCTCTGCTGATGTATAGTTTATTCAGAAAGGTGGCTGGCAATTTCCAGGTTTCCCTGGTTTACTACGTGTGCCTTTTGGTCTTCAGAATTCCTTGCTAATTTCCAGACTACCAAACCAAACATGGAAAATTTTTTCTAAAGTATTTTGAAAACATTCTCCTTCTAAGGTGAATGCAAGGGTTGGTATATATTGCAACCAGTTAACTGCAGGATTTTAAAGAAAAAAAAAAAGTTATCACATCATAGTTTGGTATCCAATGTACTGAAAATGTCCACTTTGTAGTCAATTGTCCAGGCACTAAATTGGCTCTGGTAGAATTAATGAAATACAATATTCTGGGCTCAGAAGAGAAAATATTCTCTGGCTGATGCCAGAATTTGCTTCAGTTTGAGAAAGCAAGGTCCTCTACCTCATTAAGACAAGATGGATTTTGCAGTAAACTATTAGAACGCTGATCTATAAATTGACATGTGAACCTTAGAAAATTTAAGAGTTCTAACAAATCCTGGATTGCCTTGTGATTGCCATTAATGCTGAGACCTGCATTCCTTTCAACATTTAAAAGGAGAGATGTGAGAAAATCAAATCAGTACACCAGAAGAAAAAAAAAAAGAACGTTTGTTTTGTAATAATCCAAAAGGATTTTCAAGATACCAAAACTGACAAAAAGGTTTCCCCTGTTTCCAATGTATGTATTTTGGTCTACAGAATTTGTTAAATTATAACCTTGGGCATTCAGATTAGTGCAGAGTAAAGTTTGTCCAAAATTATGAAAAGTCCAAAAATTGTTGTTGTTGTTTTTAAGACTTAGAAGGTACTGACCACTATGTCAGTTAATCTTCATCACATCTCTGTGAATAAATACTGTTATCCTCATTTACTAGAGGAGGGAGCCAAGGTCCGAGAGGTCACATAAATTGCCCAAGTTACACATCTATTAGGAGTCAGATTTAGGATTCAAACCCAGGTCTCTGTAGTTCCAAAACCCAGGTCACATACGCTAAAAACTATTTGTTATTTGTAATTTGTCACCATAAGACTCTTGCTATCTTTAAATGTTACTCCAATATCTGAGATATGGTTGAGAAATGCCACGGCTGTGTGTTCATCCAACAGCCAAAGGAAAAGCTAAAAGCCGAGGAGTCTGGATTATCAAGAATCGCGGGGCACTCTCGCAGGGTTCCTTGCTATTTGAAGACTTAGAAACACCTCTCCTGTATTTTGGGTTGCTCTCAGACGCAGGTATTAGTGAGCAGTTCAGCAAACCCAATATCTCTGATATACACAGAGATAGGCAGTAATCTCATTAACATGTCTGACCATTTGTGGACTGATCTTTCACTTTGACAAATCCTTGGTCCTTTCTTCAATAATAATGGAAATATCAAAGATGGGACAGGAGTATATGAAGAGTTTATGGAACTAATTCTGAATTGCAATAGTTCCTTCTGAATTGCGTATTTGCATAGGAAGACTAGACCTCTAAACAGACAACTTTCAAATCTATTCAATAAACGGTATTCTAAATTTCATTTATTACAACGAACCCTATGAAGGCAGTACTGTTTCCAGTTTCTCTTTGTAACCCAGGGCTTAAAACTGGGACAGGCAAGCAGTAGGTGTCTAAAAAATGTTTGTGGAATGTATCAACAGGCTACAATTTGCAACTTCATATTTGCTATGTTCTGGTAAAGTAAAAAATGTTGCTCTTTTAATTAACATTATAACAAAGAACTTCTTCATGTTATTACACAGCTTTGAGGCTCTCATTTTAATGGCTATATGTTACTCGAGTGTATGACCTTGCATTTATTTATTTGCCATTCTCTTGCTGTTAAACAGATTGCTTCCAAGATTTTGCTATGATAAGAAATACTTTGGTAAATATCTTAGTGTAATAGTCTACTTTAACCATTCTATTGGACCCAGCTTTTTCATTGACTTCTTAGTGGCCTTCCTGAGGAGTGAGATTTTGCTGTGTTGGCTGCTTTGTAGAGAAAGAAAGCGGTTACCTTGTTGCTCAGGTTGACATTAGCATTTCTGCTGAGGAGCAGCGACACCATGTCCACGTGCCCTTCCTGAGCTGCTAAATGGACAGAAGCAATTCCTTGCCGGGTAACTGCATTTGCATCAGCACCATATTCCAGCAGGGTCGTCGCTATGTCCATCTGGTTCTTTTTGGCAGCGATGTGCAGTGGTGTATAACCATTCTGTCAACACAAATCATTTGGTCACATGCCCAGTAATAAGATAAAAATGTGTGCAGTGCATTTTCAAATAGTATGCTTGTCTTTTGAGTGATTTTCTTAGATTGTTTAAAAAAATCATGATTAAGCAAACACTGATAAATCAAGCAGTGCCATTCCTGCAAAGCCCTCATGTCTTCCTCATCGCTAAATGGGGAAAACACCATTTAATATAGACAGTTTAATATAAGGGAGTCAGAGTACCTATTGCTTATGGTACCACTGATTTTCCAAAAGGAACAGATTTCTCTTTTACAGGCAGTCATGTTAGTAGGTGCTCAA